>JAODUD010000095.1:24179281-24199448 GCA_026784285.1 Stomatorhinus walkeri
TCCTGGCTTCCCCCCCCCCCCCCCCCCCGCTCAGAAACGGGCCTGGTTCTTGTTTCTGTTTACTTTGTATAACACATCTTTGGTTTTGCTTTGGGTTTGAGAGTTTGTGCATGAATCTTATTTTTCTGTTTTTGAGCAGAGCTGTAGCCTAATTCTGGACGGTAATTTAAAATGAAACCACAGGGCTTAACGAATAAGCAGGAGAAACCAGGGAGATGGGAGGATATCATAAAACGTAGGAAGGAAATAAAATTACCGCACCTGTCGGTTTTATTTCTGATCTACGGATTCAGTGTTTCAACAAAGTGACCTCGTCCCCTTGCCCATCCTGCAGTGCAGCTTCCGCACTCATTTGCTATCTCTTCCTTTAATAAATTAGCTTTTTGTTCTTTTGCCTGTTTTTGTTCCTTCACTGTCTGGCTGCCGACGTCCCACCTGTAGAGCATTATGATTTTCCCAAGTCAGCTGTTTCTGTTTTAGTCATTATTTCAGTCTTATTGACGAAAATATCATAATTTTAGTCTAGTGCACACAATAAATTGTGAATATTTTAATAATAAGCACTTTCAGCTAAGCTGTATATATAAATAAATTCTAGCAAAACTGAAAATGAAATACATCATAATTATTATAAGCTGCCAGTACATACAATTATTACTATATTGATTCTTTGATTCTGGTCAACTTTACAATGAAGTTTAATAAAGTGTAATAGAAGCTCAAAAACAGGTCATTGGCAAAATATCTACACAAGTCTAGTTGCTAGACACCAATAATAATTGAATTTGATACTGATCACTGACTGTTGGATTTTTTAAAATATGATTATTACTTTTCAGCATATGGATAGTATTTATAAGTCTACCAGAGAATCTGACCTCAGGTTTGTTTCAGATGTTTGTCTTTAGAGGATTTAAAAATAAAGGATCACTATCACAACTATATACAGATACGATTATTAGCATTTTAGGGTGAAAAGCAAGATGTCTGCTTTGTATCCATAAAGCATTATGTCCAGTACAAGATATATGCTGATTATGCATAAAGTACATTTATGTAATTATTTGCTCTGCAATGTAGTTAGACATGAATGATTCAAGTAAAATCATAAATGTCTGTGTTTTTTTTAAATGAACACTGTTCTTGCTAAATAGTGAAAAAATAATATAATGCTTCTCTGTTTAAAATGAATAATAAAAGATTTAAATTAGATTTAACTACATTTAATTACAGTAAGACTAGAAAATGTATTTAAATGTTTTTTAAGACTAAAATACATTCTGTAGAATGTAGGAGACAAGTACACATTGAAGTAACTGTGAAGGAAGATAAACTGAGTAACAAACTGGGTGTTTAATTAACTCCAGTCTCTACAATTTTTTTTGTAGTAGTAGTAGTAGTAGTAGTAGTAGTAGTAATAATAATAATAGTTGTATGTCCACCAGGTAGCAACTAGGCTCCAGGGGGCCTGTTGATTACATGTCCAGGGAAAGGTTCGCAGAAGCACATGCCTACCCATCTGCTAGCTGGACACGCTCTGTGTCAAACAGCAAGCCTCGGCAGAGCGGAGTAAGGTCACCGAGGACGTGCCACAGGCTGCACCTCCAAACTCTACTAGAAAATTAAACAAGCACATGGAAGCGCGTTAGTGCTAAGAGGATATTATTGTTTAAATGGCATTACTGGTGTTTGAACAAGCCGTATGACAATCGATATGGCTGAACAATTGTGGGAGTTGGAATAACATCTGGCCTTTTCTTCTCCTCATCATTTTCATCATTCCAGGCCAGAGAAGTTTGAAGTGGACTTAGTGTAGGATAAACATGAAGCTATTTCTAGATTTTTCACGAGAGAATCACAGACACGTGCCACATAACTGTATTAGAACGTCCACCATCTAATCGGTTCTCCCAATCAAGGAGCATAGGGCACAAGGCCACTTCAGACATCACACACTGGTCACTTAGAGAATCCAGTGATCCTCACTGTAAGTTAGGGTGAACATGTGAATGCTACACACATGCAGGAGAAGTAGGCCTTGAACCTCCAGCCCCGAAGGTATCAGAGTAACGTGCCACACGCTGGGGCAGTGTGCCACCCGGCCCCGAAGGTATCAGAGTAACGTGCCACACGCTGGGGCAGTGTGCCACCCAGCCCCGAAGGTATCAGAGTAACGTGCCACACGCTGGGGGAGTGTGCCACCCTTTGGTGAAAGAAATCCCAATTTATCAAGCAGTTTTTCTGTTTCTGCACTGCATGGACACATGCTAAAGCAGTGTTTCTCAACCCGGTCCCCCAGATGGTCCACGTTCAAGCTCCCTCCCAGCTCCCTGCCAGACAGTCCCAAGAGGACCTGGCTGCAGAATATAGGACAATCTCCCTTAGAAGGATCTCCACTGTGGGGCCAGAATCTCCACCGTGGGGCCAGAAATCACATGAGCTCCACTTCTAGTTCCCAATATCCAGCGCTACTGCAGAGTCGTGATTTCGAGTTTCTTAGTGGTGGTTTATCTTCTGTTAGAATAATAGAATATAATCCAAGTGTAGATAATAATAATATCCTGTCCTATAGTATAATAATATATTATTCTAATACAACATTAATAATAATAATTATTATACTATATTACACATATTTAAATCACTTCTCTTCAAATGAGCAAAATGGAAACAGATTCGAAAATTCAGGAATGTGTGGCTATGGAATTTATGAATGTGTGGTTACACTCTGGCAAAGATTATGACGTTGGTGTACTAAAGAGCTCTTAGAGAACACACAGAACACAAACATGCACGTGACATTCATTGCACTTGGTCTAAACCTGGATGTTGCCTGAAAATTTCTCGCTTACGTTGTGCCCCAGACACAATGATAGATATATTGGCCTTCATCAGGAACAATTCTTCCCTATTATCTCAAAGCTACTGGTAAAAAAATAAATAAATGTAAACAAAGGATAAAAAATAGGTAAGTCTTTATTTGACTCAAAGTTCAGCAACCTCGATTACCTCAAGAGATTCCAAACTAAAATAACCTTTTGTTTAAAAAGTCAACATATGTGTTTACCTATTAGAAAATAATGTAAGCACCTTAAATAACAATACCGATGAACACATTGTGTGTTCATTTTGCAATTGTACTTTAATATATCATGTTTATTTAAAGTAATTTTTGTTCCCAGTTTATTTTTTTTCTTTTTGAAATCTATGTGCTAAAGCCACCTGACTTTATAAGAAGAACACCTGGAAACAATTATGAGTAATCTCAGGGTTTAACTGTAGGCCAGCGTTCTAAGTACAAAGGAATGTACAAAGGGTTTCTACCTCGTTGGTTTGATTGCATCCATTTATACGAATAATCTTTGGGCACAGATGCTTAAAACATAAGGCCAGAGAAAACTCATTTCACAATCGTAAAGGAAGGTGTTACAATGTGCAACCATATTGTATTCAAGGTTAATCTGTGCTCTCCTTTTTCTTCAATTTATTTTGAACTATATAGTGAAATATCACCCTTATGCAAACCATTAAGTTACATTTACCCATAAATCACGGAAGATTTAGTTTAAATGAGAAGGATTATTTAAATAAAATTAAAGGTTTCTGAGCATCAAAAACATTCCAGAAGATAAAGAAATGATGAGGCTATTTCAGACCTGAAAAAGCATAAAAAATGTATGCCAATGCCAAAGGTTTCTATCACACTTTTATATCCCTACTGCTGCACAACAGGAAAAACTTCACATTTAAGGGTAGTTTGCTAAGTACTAAAAATTGTTTTAAAAATGTAAGAAGAGGTAGACTAGTGCCAAGCCCCCGTTTACCCTATTTACTGCATTGTAACATCAAAACCTAAGAAGAAGACAGCTCCAGTTGGTGAACGGCTTCTCTTTTTCCTGAGGAAACGGAAACAGGGGAAGTCCGGACGAGGTACTTACAGCACGGCACGCGTTTGAAGTGTCAGTGCAGACTGAAGTCTCAAATGACAAAAGAGCGGCTGACAGGAAGAGCTGATTATTGCTACCATGTGTGAGAGAATGTGTCAGCTGCAGGCCGTACCGTGCCGCTCATGAAAAAATAACATTCTGCTTTGAGCACTACAGAGATGATTCCAGAGGAATTATTTGTGTGTGTGTGTGTGTGTGTGTGTGTGTGTGTGTGTGTGTGTGTGTGCTTGTCAATAGATTCACCAGTTGGTAATATTTTGAATTTTTCCAGAATTTTCCTTGCTTAATATTTAGTGTAAAAAAGGAAAAAGAATGTCTCTTCACATCAAGCTGAGTGCTTTGGAAGATGAGTGGTACATGATTGTCTTCTGCATCTGGAGGAACAGCAAAACAGGACAGCATATCTAGGAGCCGCCCACGGAGACATTGCCTCTTTTGTGTTTACCCCTTTCTCACGTGTGTTGCTGGGTGAGTGCTGTTTAGCTCTTCAAATTGTGCCGTTGCCTAATGAGAAACATCGGACGCTGTCTCCTTCGACGAGTCCTCAGGGCAAGGCACCACAAACTGCACATTGTTACCAGAGTTTATTTGTACCAAATTTAAACTGGTAATGGGGAAGTAATGCCATCAAAACAATGGACTTATTCACGGCATTATGATACCTAAGTCACAATTAAAAATATGCGATGCCCCATTTGATGGGTAAGTCTGTCGAGCGACCTCTTGATCTACCCCAAGGTAAATGCATCATTAGCACTGCCTATATGCACAGCTCTCAGACAGCGACAGGCTCGTGATAGAGCCGGAGCTCATTAAGAGCACCGCGCATGTTAACTTTCAGTCTGGAGGCACAGTGGGTCGTCCAGCCCAAATCCAGGCAGCTTCCCTGCAAATCCTGGAAGCTGGAAACGAAATTGAAATAGCTAGAGTCACATCCGCTCTCTCTCCCTTCCCACTCATCTGATGATTTACTGAAGGTGGTAGGTTTGGGAATACACATATTTACACGCTCTCCTCAATTCTTAAAATGCTAAAGCATCCCCTTTTACGCTATGAATCAAGCTCTTAAACCTAAGAAGCTATTCAGAGGACTCAAGTATCAATGGCTAGTGACAGTGAGGGTCTCTCAACATAGGAACGCCTTTCACACAACATGGTAGCGCTCTGTCACGTTTAAGTGTGAGATTTCGTTAAGCCTTGCCACGTACTCATGCTGTAATTCAAGCCTTTATTTGGCTGTGTACTGCTCCAGTTCTAATTAAAGAACGTTTTTAAGTGAACACATCGCTTCTCTCGCAGCGACATCTCCCTTCTCCCCCGGGCAGCCTGCTCAGCTTGGCGACATGGCCGCTCCCCCCCCCCCAATGCCTTTTTTTGATTTGCGGCAGAACACGTCTGAGAATAAATCCGGTCCCGCCCCTCCAATCTGATGATCCGGCCCCTCACGGAAAAGCTCTTCTCCTACCATCAAACAGCAGCCTTCTCGCGGCGTGGACGGTGACCTCTGGAGCTTCCGCCTTTGGCCGTTGCATTCCACTCTCAGGCCATCCCACAAATTCACTTCCAACCAGGACTGAAACTCATCTCCAGGAGGTGCGGCTGAAACTCCGGACAGCGGCCGACCGTGCCGATCCGGGGCAGCCATCACATCCGATTCTCCCTGAAAGAGAAAAGGGAGGCCGTGGCAAATGTTAAGCAGCATTTAAGATTCCCAGCAGCAGACTTAGATATGTTGCCATCAGCTGTCCTTCAACAAAGCATCTGGAAAATTAAATTTTGCTTACATTCCTGTGCAAACTAAACATAAACCATGTGACAAATTTCATGTACACATTTTCTGAACTATACTTAAAACCAAGATTGTTTATTCATTTAAAAAGCCTTCCTACAGCCAAAGACAGCGATGACCCTGAAAACTAAAATCTTCTATCATAAAATCCCCCATAAAACACGATTTAATATACCCACACAAAATATTATGCACAAAATAAAAATCTAATATAAATTACTGTAGAAATGAAATCTCGTATTGTGTATGTACTATTTCAGATTCATTTTTCTTTTTGATTACATTTATGTATTTGATATGCACTTCTTAACAAACTGAGTTTAGTTCTACAGGACAGAATATTGGCTAAAAGGAAATTCAGATTCAAAAAGACAGAAAAAATAAGATAATTGAAATAAACATTTGAATTTATTATTACATGACAACAGTGCCTGATGTGTTCGATTCTGCTGCACTGCTGTGAATAATCCTGAAAATTAAGGCCATAAATTTCAGCTTCTTTAAAAAAATTTCGGCCTATAGCCTCAGCGTTATAATTACCTCCCAGCTAACAATGATCTACCCTAAAGAAAAACATATGAACTGAAATGTCAATGACTCAGTCCCAGTGCACTGTTAATTATGACTCCAGAGAGCTGTCAATCAACAGAGCTCAACAGCATCTGAACCCCCCCTGCAGCAGACCACACAGAAACGCTGAGGGGGCACCCTCTTTCCTTTGTCCATCAGCACAGACACAGATTCATTTAGGAAACCAGAAAGATGATAACAGAGATCCAACACTTTTCAGCTGTTACCAATAGATCAGGCTTGATTATCAGATTGAAAAGCTGATAATCGTATCAAATGAAGATGGATACGTCATTTAAGACTTTCTGCCTGCACAATATGATTAGGAGAAATTCTCTAGAAGATAGATAACTCATTAACTTTTCATTAGTCATCTGTTTTCAAGAAACAGAGTCATATAAACAAAATCAAACACAATCACTACCAGGCCCTGAAACAGTACTGATTTGATCCAATAGTAATTAATCCCGGCAGCATGGCACTTTAATGCAGAAGCCTCTTTTTTGTGTCTTTAAATACCACGGGAAGGAGGACTGAATGCTATGTGCATGGCTAGTGGAAACTATTGCAGTAATTTGACAGCTGCATTTGGCAATAAAGTGCCTTCTGTGATTGACGGCTGCAGCTGCCAATCAGGTACCTGTGTTCCGTGACTGACTGACAAATGAAGTGACAGGTGCAGTTGCAGCTTAAGTACCTGCCCCAATGCACTGTTGCAGGAGGCTTTGCGAAGGCAGGGGGTGGACACAGGAAGTAATTGGCAGCTGGAGCTGTCTGCTAAGTAGTTTATCCTGGTGAGCTCATAACAAGTGCCAAGGCATCTGTTCCCCCCCTCCATTCCCCCCTCCCTCACTTTCTCCTTCCTTACTGGCACCAGTGGCATGTGAGTGGTCAGAGCAGAGGAGCAGTCTAATAACCCACCGAGCTGCAGATGACACTCCGCGGAGACTACAGCATGGACATAGCATCCGCACACACACACACACACACACACGCACACACCAGAGACCATGAGCTTAAAATGCACAAGTAAGGAAACCAGCTGCAAAAATGCAACACAGATTGCTTATACAGTATATAGAGCCATATTAAAACGATATTAAAAAAATATATATATATTGGGTTTGCCCAGACTGTAATAGAAGACAGCAGCACTGTTACAGAGCAAATGTAAATGATTGAAGTAAATTAGACATGCGGTCATTCATAAATGAAAAGAAATGGAAAGGCTGTAGTATTAGAAAACCCAACGTGGGAATATCTGGTTAGAAAAAGCCAACGGTCTGTGTTGCAAGTGTCCTTCTGGTATCTGTCCATTCATTAAATAGTATTTTCCACAGGTACGGAAACAGAGAGACGCGCTCGGGGAGATGTGTGCTACAGAAACCGCGAAAACAACCATGCCGCTCATTTATGTTATTAAATGAATAATGGGCTCACGGGGAGTGGAGGGGGCAAGCTTGCAGGTGTATGTAATATGTATGAATAGACCCTGGGATATAATGGTGTTTTCAGAGCAATATCTGCCTATAGAGGATTATAATGCCACCTAATATTCCTCCGTAATGAGCATATTAGTTATGGATTTCATTTTTAAAGAAGAAGTTGCTGTTTTATTTTTATATGGGTTTTCAACAAGCATTATATACAGATTTGTTTTGAAGTATACTTCTAAGAAATGACTTAAATGGTTACCTTTGAAGCGCTTTCAAGTACCCGAAAAAGAGCGCATATGCCTGTCCTTTGGGTATGAACTGGAGAGAAATTTAACGTGGAAAGTCTGCGTGGAAGGGAAAGGCTTCAAGCATGCTGAGTTATAAATGAATGCGAATGATGCAGATGAATGAGGAGACGACCACCCAGAGTCCACACACTCCCAAGAACACGGCACTTCATATTCAAATCATTTCATCTGGCAAATCATATATATATATATAGACACACACACAGATTTGTAATTGTATCTTTGTGGGGACTCTCCATTCATTACTATGGGGAAAACTCTAATCTCAACATGACGACCTTAACCCGTACCCAGCTCTAACCTTAAACATCAGTAGCCAGACAAAGACAAAATATGAGACTTTTACCATTCTTACTTTTTTGATTGCATTCACAGATCTTTGTGGGGACCTGAAAAATTGTCCCCACAACATCAGAAAATATGTTTTGATTATATTGTGGGGGACATTGGCCAGTGGGGCGATGGTGTCCCCCAGCCTTGTGCCCCGTGCTGCCTGGGACAGCCTTCAGTCTCATACATGTCATCCTGACTGCAGAGAAAACAGACAGTAAGATGAGGGGAAAAACATTCATTTTGGTGAAAAGAGTGAGGCAACAAAAAAAATCATTATATTCATATCTTTTGCTTTAATTATTGTTATTGCTATAGGATAAAACTTACAGTTAGACATTGAAAAAAACAACAATCTGACCAATAAGAATATAACTGTAATCAAAAAACTAAACATTACTACTTGGGGCTCCAGCAGCATTTGTTTATGAATGCAGGGAGACTGTGAAGGGTGGCATATATTTTTCATTTGTATTCAGATAAGCCTTTGCAGCAAGTCACTGCTGGTACCAATGTAAATTTCCCTTTGTGGTTTAAGGGCACCACAATCCGTGAGATTTAAATCTCATGGCCGTGAGATACCGGCAAAGACAAAAAAAAAAACGTGAGTCTCAATACCTATGCAGACCCCCTGAGACCCAGACCAGGATAACATTTGGAAAATGCATGGTCGGATGAATGGATAGTTAATTATATAGTATTTATAATGTTTAAAATATGCAATGTGCTGTAATTTATAACTGTCTTAGATCACTGAATGCCCCACATGAATGAGGACTGATGAAATTCCTCTACACCATCATAATGAAGCTGAACTATACATTACTGGGGATTATATGAGCCACTGAAAAGGGGCCTAAAATGTTTCTTAGTCTGAGCAAACAGGGTATAGTTGTAGATCACAGTCTGTGGTGCTCAGGCCCAGTGAGATGCATGTGAACCCCCCACTCACAGCGCCTTCAGCTGCAGTCACAGCGATGATCAACATGCAGACCTCCGGGACCACAGACTTCTGGCTTATGCTTTCGGTTCTGCTGCGATCTGCCTTTTTTTTCAAGGACACCCAATACAGCAATGTTTTCCAATCCGGTCCTCATAAACCCACAGCCGGTCCACATTTTAGCTCCCTCCCAGCTCCCGGAGCAAAAACGTAGACCGTCTGTGGGTCCTAATGACCGGGTTGGGACACACTGCCATACAGAACCGAGGACATCCCTTTTCACTTATCTTAGACATCGCACGCATGGCAGGATGATGCCATCGTCTCTCATTTATGGTGACCCACTGCACCCAGAGGACATGCTATAGGAAGTGCAGTGGCAGGGTGAGTGACATCATTAAAGTCCCACCCCTGCCTTGTGTGTGTAGAGTTTGAATACACTCCATGTAGTGTACATGCTTCTTCTTGCAGTCCCTTATCATGTGGTGAGGTAAAGAGGCATTTCTAAATTGCCCCGAGTCTGCATGCCCTGTGATGGACTGGCATCCTGTCCACGGTCTTCCCCATCCTTATGCTGCCTGGGACGAGTCCAGTTCTAAACCCAGAATAACAAATATGTGTCATTATTCTATGTCACCGGGATACAAGGTCATCGTGTTGCAGCATTATTTTTGCTCGATATATCTACCCTGTTATTTCCATCATTAACCGTGACGAGGACTTCAGTGGAGATAGACAGACCTCGTGGGGCAGGGAGTTTATCTCCATCGTGGACGTCACTGCTCATTTGCATGGCTAGGAAGGATTAACACAGAGTCCACTAATTCCTTCTAATTTGATCCCCGAAGATTTTCTTACCTTTGGCATACAGATGTAATTCGCTTGTGCGGCACTAGTGCCCCACACAACCATCCGCGTGTCATGTAAATGTCTAACGAGCATTCTGCACTCTGGATATGCCTCTTTGCATGACAATGATCTGGACAGACATCACAATAAATAGCATGTTAACCTGAACCTTTGCATGGATAAAGTACAGAACATGCTGTTATATAGCCAAGGCTTAGCAGTGAGTGACTCTTCCACAAGGACACAGATGAACAGAATTCGTAGTGCAACTGCCCATCAGCAAAATCATTCAGGGGTAGCAGAACGTAGTTAGCCGGCTGCTGCAGTCTAACTGTAGGATCTATTACTTTGTTTTTCTTAGCTTGTTTTAAATATGTTTAATATACTACAAAAACTCTGAGTGCAGTATTCACTACCACCTGCTAATGAGTATGCAGACATAATCATTTGCGTTTTAATTATAAAACGGCTGTTAGCTGAATTCCAATGAATCTCCTGTCCTCACATGTATAATTAGGCATGGATGTCATTTGGTATGTCCCAGTCCTGCGATATTATTAAAGGAACCACCAAATAGAGAGCTGTTCTACTCAGCAATCACACTGTCTGGTAAGAGTGGAAGAGATGCATCAGTGTGGTTCACGCCAGTGTATCAGACCATTTGTGATTAAAAAGCCTCTAAAATGAGAGGAAAGGACCAAAGATCCAGAAGATCAAATGGCATTTTCTATCTGGCCCCAAAGATAACTAGTTAATATCTACAAGCCCCAAATCATAAGATCTGGGCCTGCAATAATGGAAAGGTAACTGGTCTAATCTATCCTAATCGGAATCTGAATGGTAACATAAAAATCTTTATGTTTATGTTTCAGTTTATCAAAAACAAAAATAATTACACATTTTAATATATTATTAAATACAGAATATAATATATAATTGTAGAAAAATACATGGAAGTATGACCAAATTTCAAATAAACAGCCTGGCTTTATGTCCCCAAATACACCTAAAATGTATTTACAGAAACAAAGGTTTTACAGTCATTTTCTGAAGGGCCACGATTCCCTGTTCCCTTTCTTCAACCCTGACGTGGGGTTTACCTTACAGCAGCAGTCGACGCTGTTTCTGAGAGTGCAGCAGTAAAACACATGAAACACTCAGAGCAGATCACACTGCTCTCTCTGAAACCCTGAAAATGCACATCCTGAAGATAAAAACAGGCGTCCTGAGGGTGGTCATTACACAGCTATCTGCCAACCAACCGAACAGCAGCCTTCAAATTATGTAATTACATCTATATATGTAATATATCATTATGTTATGTAATAAACAAATTGTATAATTTAAAATCTGTTCACGAAACACATAAAATCCATAAAGGAGCATGTATTGTTTAAAAGCTTTTTTTTCCTTGAGAAGGGATTGGGAACTAGACTGGCAAACCCCACGAAATTTCAAGTTTAAGAAAATACCAATAATTTTCTAGGTTTTGCAAACAGTTTATGTTGAGTGGATGGATTCGAGGCGCGCAGAGAAGGAAAAGGTCAAATGGAAATAGCGGTCACTGTCTGCACGCCTGCATGGGTAAGAGGTGGTATAGCTGCACGAGGGACTGACCCTCGTTTTCTAAAGGGAGTGACCTAGCACGTTACACAAAGTCACCAGCTAGGACTGACGCGGCATGACAGTGGAAAATTGTTTGCATTTTATATCAATATTTATATTATGGTTCACATCCAAACCGAAAGCAAACACTTAAATACGATCACGGTGCCAGTCAGCGAAAGCTGTCGGATGGTGTTAGGTCAGCCAGGCAAAGCCAGACAATGCGAAAAGAGCGAGGAAGCTTGGGATGGGAAGGCTGGGCTGTGTGCAAGACGTCTCCCCGGAGGTGCCCCACGATCACAGGCAAGGAAGGCAATCGGTGATCCCACTTTACGGACTCCGTAAAGAAAACCAGCACACGGCTTTTTAGAACTGCTCGGCCGCTGCATGCTGCGGTAATATATGCGCTGATCGTGGCGTAAGTTATTAATATTTAAATGCCCCCAATAACAGGTGGAGGTCAGTCTCCCACCGAGGGGAATTTCTCCCCAGAGTGCCCCGGATATATGAAATGCAAGGCGTTATGCTTCACGCTAGCAGAAGCAGCAATAGTGATCCTTCGATTAAGGTTATATTTTAATGCTGTTATTCATTACTATGAAATTCTTAAAACTCTGTATGTCGACAGGAAAAAACAGTAGCCTCTAACGTGATTATTAAATATCTAAGTGTCTTTCTTCTGCATGTTCAATAAAATAATATACTTAATTTAAGTGTCCGGAAATGTAACCATGCAGAATCAGCGTTATGTTTGCAGGTCGTCAAAAGCCATGATCAATATACACAAGCACGTGGTTCTTTTAAGGAGGTGCCCATGTACAATGGCATCAATCCATCTCACGTGCTGAGAGGCAGCCAGGGGAGAATGGACACACAGATGGGTTCTGCTCTCTGGTTGTTAAATTATTAACGGGATTCCAGTGCTAGATATGGGATGGCCGTAACAAGCACTGTACTCAAAGAGTGGCCATTAGTACATGCAGTGCCAGGAGTGTGTAGGGACAGAGCACTGGATTCTGGGCGAGGTCTGGTTGAATCCTAGCTGATTAAATTCACTGAAGCACCTACGGCAGGATGAGATTCAACCTGAAAGGTCTGAAACTCGATGCGGTCCGAGTTTTGTAGCTCCGGCGCCTTTCGAGTGATGCAGAGTAGGTGCTCAGTGCACCATAGGGCAGGGAGCATTTCCATTAGAGGAGGCCGCTAGAGATGGATTCTACTCTGCGTGAACAGCATTAAG
Source organism: Stomatorhinus walkeri (assembly GCA_026784285.1). Taxonomy (NCBI): domain Eukaryota; kingdom Metazoa; phylum Chordata; class Actinopteri; order Osteoglossiformes; family Mormyridae; genus Stomatorhinus; species Stomatorhinus walkeri. Next base: position 24,192,296 of record JAODUD010000095.1, read on the forward strand.
GCTTAGGCAAGACTGCCTTGTCCAATAGTAAAGCCTCCAATTTTAGAGGAATAACGAGGTTTCCACTTGGTCTGTAGAATAACTGTCCTGCACTGCCCACTGCATATGATCTATGTATCTGTTAAGATGATCTTTTCCAGAATATTCTGTGGCAGGTGCTTAAGTGTGCTTTCCCTTCTCACAGCAAAATCAGCGTCCGTATTCATTGTATTGCACTGTGGATCTCGCATGACTCCTGGTCTTGATCTTCCTCGACTGTATAATCAAGCTGAAGGTGAGGTACACGGAGCTCTGTCCTGGGGGCTTGGAGCTGGCATCCCTAATTTCTGTCGATAATATTATATGCCTTCCTTTAGGCACTGGACTCCAACTAGCACCGGAATGCTTGGCTTCGGACTAAGAAACAGCGGAGAAGAGAGCAGCCCCAATAAATCTGCGGTGAGGGTCCTTATCCAAAAAATGCTCCCTCTTTTGCAGGATTTTAAACAGCCTGGGGTTTTGTTTGCAGTGACGGCCCCCAAATGGCCCTCCTGATTCTTACACCCCTGGGGAGACTTCCTTCACCAAAGAATAATTAAAAAACATATATATGTCACCAAACTTCTAAGCTTATACCTGTCACCTCCAGTCTCACACACCGGAATTTCACCTAAAGTCATTCCTTCAAAGATTGACCGTTATTAGAAATTATGAACTCACCCACTACCTAGAAGCTTACATTTAACTTCAAATTACTTTTATAAACCCTAGACAAATTCGTTATTTCTTATAAGTCCCTTATAAACAGACAATTGTACTATTAGACTGAAAACTAGTGAATCACTATTATTGAGTAACTAGAGCAGAAACTGAACATTAGAGCTGTTCACATGTAAGCGACATAGGCGGCCGCCTAGGGCACCAGTTTCTGAGGGGGCGCTGACTTGCCAGCCAGTGTCAGTTTGCCTCGGACGGAGGGTGGTGGAGGTGATGCTCATCTAGGATGCCACATCGGAAAGGACCGGTACTGCGTTCACACAAAATATGACAATGTCACACAGTTCTGGTTACCGTTAACAACAGTGTAAAACTGCAGAGGAGAGAGTTACCTACTCATTGGACACTGGCCGTGCCGATTCTCCCAATGCACCTTGTGACGCCCTCACACTGTGACCTTCCGGTCTGCTGCATACAGGTTGGCGTGAGAAGACTGTCACCTTTGACTGTCTTGCCAAGAAAAATTACAGGCGGTGTGTGTGCTTGACCAAAAGAACAGACCATGACATCCCTCACTAATACGCATGAACAAAAATAATGTATTTTTTAAATATGCACAAGTAAGACACCACACAAGTGGTGCTTAGCATGCAAGACTTTTGAAACCTTCCTTCTGATTTCTTATCAGCTTGTATTCATCCTGAAATTATTCCCATAAACAGACACAGACACTATTTATCTGGCAGTCATTCATAAACCAAATAATAAACTGGTAAAATAATTACTGTGTAATTGATATTATTGCACATCTATAGCAAGTGCAGACGCCTATACTGTCCAATTATACAGCGTCTTACTCGACACACATCCCACACAAATGACCAAATTAAAACTGGTGATAACTTATTGTACTGCACCTAAGGTGTTATAATGCACACCAGTGATGATTTACATGTCCTCAAGCAACTGGAATTAGTCTTTTTAATGGCTCACTGCGCAGTTCCTGTTTGTCTCCATCCCACACGAATACATAATTGTTATTCCAGGGATGCTTCTGGAATTTCAATTTAATCTATCTGAGAGTCCCCCTCCCCCCCCTCCAAAAAAAATCTCAGATTGGAATTGTGTTGAGAAATTATTAATCACATGCTATTTAGAATTTCTGCGTTACACGGCTGTCAGAAGAGCAGCTGGAAAAGATCCATGTTCCCTTATAATTTCAGAAATAAATGAACACTTTGCAGATAGTACATTTAATGGTTTCCAGGTGTATGACCACCAACAATTTGCTTTGGAAAGCTGCATTTATGAAACTGCATTTATGAAATGAATTTATGTTTTTATAAATATGTATAAATATATATTTTTATACTTTGTATTCATTTGTGGGGATGGTCTATTCACTTCTATGGGAAAAACTCTACTACCCACAATGACACCACCCAGCCCTAACCTTAACCATAAGCAACCAAACAAAATACACGACTTGTGACACTTTTGATTTTTTTGGTTGCATTCAATGTCTTTATATATGAAGTTGCGCAAGGACTAAAAAAAATAGTTCCGACAAACGTCAAAATAACAGGATTTTATCACATTGTGGGGACATTTGTTCACCACAATGTAAGATATACATAACTCCACCCCCCCTCACACACACACACTGCATGTTTTCAGACTGCAGGAGGACACTCACAGAAGTGGGGGAGAGCATAGACACTGCAGCCCCTCAGAGCCGGGAGTGGGACTGAAACCCCTTCCCCAGCGGCGAGAGTACAGTACCTGTACAACCTTAGCCTCTGTGAAGCTCTGCAGGATCCACTCTGTAACATTACCCACATACATGAAGATACATATAAAATGAAAATTCAAAAGAAAATATCCCGAGTCTCAGAGGGATCCAATATATGTCATAGTAACATGTATTTTTATCCTGCAGAAACAGTAATTGCCTGTGGAATGTGATTGCAGCCGGAGTAATTACCTGAGATTACCAGGAAGGTCATGTGATCAGGGAAGACACCTCAAGTGCAAAGTTCATAGCTGTGTCACATGTGTGGGGAGGTGTGTCTAAGGGGTGATAGTGCCAAAATAAACAGTTAAATTGGGATAAGGCAATTCAAAGGCATATTCATTTGGCATTCACGCATTTTTTTCTCCTTGCAGAAATATGGGAAGAACTGTAATGAATTCATCTTTAAAGTAATAGCCAAACAAATAAATCCATTTAACACTTAATGGGTGTAATAAAGAGTGTAATTAAGAACTAATGAGCAGAGCATGTGCAAGAGCACATCCTGCTCTGTGGAGTTCCTTTGCTGGCAGAGCACCTCTATCTTCTGTAAATTTCTACATTTATGGGAATGATTATTCCTGGCAGATTGCTGTTTTCTGCTGGAACATTTGGTACAGAAATTAAAACAAAGGCAGGGATGGCCTAGTGTTACACAAGAATGGAGGATTATCTTTTTCTCCATAAACACTCTGGTACACGTTCATTTCCTCTTATCCATCACAAGAGCTGGAATCATTTGCACATTTGCAGTTAGGAAGACAGTTTTTTAATTCCTTTTAGTTGTTCTGCAAAGAGTATTCTGTTACACTTACAATTTAGATAAACTTGACAAAGATATACATAAAGCAGTAGTCATATCTTTATAGTTGCTCTAACAGCAATGGAGTAATTAATTCTGCGATAAATACTCTGGTTAAAGGTATAAAATATTTTCTTTGAGATGGCTTGGAGTTTAGGAGCTTCAGCTATCAAATATGACTGTACCTTACGTACTAATCTGGTGTTAATTATAGACAGGGGCAGACAAAGCCAGCCCTCAGTGTTGGAGAGATATTAAGACTGTCCCAACCACAGAATTTTACATGAAAAACTGTTAAATTAATGATCTGAGCATTATCAGTGAGAAGTTATGCAACACGTATACTCGAATTAACACGAATGAATTAGCACTAATCTCTCCGAGACTCACAGCACTAGCAAAGAGCCAAACTGATAAAGCAACCAAACTGTAAGTCTAAGCGACTTTGGATGAGATCTTGCACAGTTTGGAAAACGTATAAGAATACCTGGCATCTACAGATTGCCTATTCGTTCACAGTCATGTGACAGTGGTCATGTGATCTACATGCTGATCCACATGTTTCTGGCGTGGTATGAAGTGTAGAGCATGAAATTGTGAAGAAGACCTGGAACTTTGAGTCTTTTCTCAGTTTTTATCACACAGCCTTAGCCACACTAAACCTGTTAATCATGCAAATCACCCATCCAACTTCTAACTAGTTATCCTGGGGGACGGTGGGGGTAGGAAACCCTAGCTGGGGTGTCATGTAAACAATATTTCAGATCATTTCATAATGACATCACAAGAACATTTTCCCACACTGGGACATGAGTGTTAGGATATAACTTAAAGAATGTGTTTTAAAGCCAAAACCAAGGAACTAATTAAAACAATGTTTGGTATTTATATGGGACAAGCCCTAAGCAAAATCTGATTGGACATGTAAAGCCCCAAGGCCACTATTGGCTCCCTGTAAGGAATTCCATTAAGAAAGCAGGACCCAAAATGTATTTCGCACATTGTCCCAGAATGCCACACCCTCACGGGCTTCAGTCTGAGCCACACGCAGCCATCAATGCTCACCCTGCACGGAGTATTCATCTGACGATTACCTCCACCTGTGTCTCGTCAGGGCATCTAACCCCTCTGTCTGCACTTTACTTGCGAATCTCCTGAGCTGCAGCCTGAATATTACTTCCAGTTGATGGTTTTCCAGTGTAATTCTTGCCTTCTGTGGCATCAGCATAAGATCCTTAGATTACCCTTCATCGCTCTGTTTGCGGCTGATCGGACCTTAGACTAAATAACCGATCTGAATAATAGATTTGTGTTTTGGACTGGTGACAATAAACTTTAGTGGAAACCTTCTGTTGTTATACAAAGAAGGCAGAGTTAACGCTAAGTTTCTGTTTTAGCATGACAGCCTTTCAGACCGTTGATACAAGTTAGGTAGATATTAAAAAGTTAAAATTATGCATTTTTATGTGTTCTTATGATTCCAGCAGAAAAAGTCATTTGAAGGACGACAGCAGCATTGTGTGAATCTGTGTGCAAAATGTAGAAAATGACCAGGGGACCCCGAGAGGTCATGTGATGCATGACTGAACCTTATGAGTACAGACTACATAAAGAAAAATAACACCCAGCTAGAGTAGTACCATCATATTACCTCCTATGCAGCTACAGCCAATCATGAATAATCGGAAGATGAGCAAATAATCCCCAGTTAGGCTTTATTTAAAGGGCTCCCAGTAATTCATTTTCAGTCAACCTCGGCAGTCAGTGAAATTAAGCCACGTGACGCCGACTGGACTCAAGTTCACAATGAAGTTTTTGAGACGTCGCAAGATGCTGATTAGTTTCTCCTGTGCCTTGGGTGTCTCGTTATTTTTATTTTTATTTTTTTGCAGATTAGCTCTTCCTCCAAGAGATGACTGTAGCTAAATCTGGATATAAAATGATATAAATATAACATACAATATGAATGTATAGAACACTATGAACAAACTGAATACCTCCAAATTAGGTTACTGAGCAAACATACTCCACATCACTACTTTAGTTTTAAAACAAAACAGTAATCAGGAATTTGTAGCTAATTGATTATTATCGGCCTGCATCTTTTTACAACCCAGATTTCCATGATACTATTCTGAACTGAATAAATAATTTTTCATGCAACAGTGTATAGAATTCCCCTCACAAATTGCAAATTGATCTCCCAGAAAATGCAGAAACTGTTTTACATCTGGTTACCCATCAAGGAAAAACCCTGTTGTTCCAGCACAAACTCAGTAATTTAACACTACAAATGATTTTTTTAGACAATATGACAATTCCTTCTGTATTAAATTAGAGTAATGTAATACAGTGTAGCTAAGAGATACTTGTGCCCCTAGATCTTACTGTAAGATGTAATGGACAAATCATTTAATGATAATGTTTAACGAAAGCGTGAAGCCATCTGAGCACAGCGGAGGGGTGAGAAAACACACCAAGCTCAGCGGGACCTGACCCCTGTGGCTGAACTCAGCACAGGCAAACTTCGTGATGCAAATCTCACAAGTGTTTGTACACTTCGGTGAAGTAGTTAGTCTGAACAGAGCACCAAAATCAAGTTTAGTAGAATAATGCTTTGCAGCTTCCAAAAAAAAAAAACGGCCTCAAGGGAAGCAAATAAAATTTTACGTAAATAGATAAATAAATACGGTATGATGAAAAAAACAAACATTGCAACATTGTAAAACACAATAAAAATAACTTTCATTTCTGACTTTTATGTTACTAGCAGAAAACTAAGAAGATAACCAACCGTTTAAAAGTTAAATTATCATCAGTTCAGCTACAGCAGCCTCAGCCCAAAGTAAGTAAGTTTTCTTCTTACTTTTGTTACACTTGCCAATTTAGATTTACGCTGCGTTGTAGGGCCTGCTTGAAATAGGCTTATCTTTTGAGAGGGTCCTTCTTCACAATAGCCCATTTAGACATTAAAAAAGAGACTGCCATGTTTATTGTACCTTTGGAAGAGAGCGGGAAAATGCCATTTTCAAGTTGGAATAGCTCTAGCCAAACGTGATTGTGTACATTTAAAATAAGTCTTGCTACGCTCCAAGCATAGAAAAATGCAATTTGCAAAAGATCTAATGTTGTCATAATAAACTGTTCATATAACCTACAACTTGGAATGTTTTTGAACATTAAAATGCACGCTGAAGTGTGTCAGTCGTACTAAATTATATGAATAATCAACGTAATCAGGGAATACAACTGTATATTTTCTGAAAATGACAATTTCGATCTGTATAGCGTTGCGATCGTGGCGTTGTTTTTGGTATACAAATGCTGGTCTTTTCACAGCAGTATTGAAAGTGCATACAACAGAGACTTTAACAGAATATATTCTGGAGTCCTACTGATGCCTTTGTCACTGTTGAATATATCATGACTAACAAGCTCAAGAGTAGATTAGCCACAGTGGATTAAAAGATTTGCCTCTTTGAATTTACCTTCAATTGCATGGGTCATTATTACAGACTAACAATATGAAAGCTTCTGAACCAACATGTCTTTTTCTGAGTATATTTAAATATTGTGGAAATACAAACAAATGACTTAAAATGACAGTGGTCAGTTCAAGGGTGAGTCTTGGTCACGCGAAGTCTTGGAGTCCGGCGAAGAAGTGAATACGCAAAAAGATAAATGAGACTGAACGCTTGTCATTAAATCTGATACGTTGACTTTTATATGTGCCCCGAACAGTCAAAGCAATTGACGTGCCACCTTTGAAAACAAGGGGGCCAAAACAGAAAAGCGTCTGTTACGATAAAGGCGGGGGGGGGGGGGGGGGTGGGAAAAGCGACGCCAAAAAATTAAAAGCAAAA
>JAODUD010000095.1:24217245-24234046 GCA_026784285.1 Stomatorhinus walkeri
ATCATCATCATCATCATCATCATTCAGGATCCCTTCAGTGAAGCTCATGGTTGTAAAGGTCTTGCTGCCCCTGTGACCTCTGTTTGTCCTTCACATGATCTTCGGTGTACCATCGACACCTGACAGGGGTGACATGTGACAATCGACTGACTGGATGGGCAGACCAAGCAGAGTGGCTCTAATGAAAAAGGTGGCAGCAGAGAAAGAAGGAAAAGTCAGCTCAGGAGAAATAAATGAATGAATAACCTCCCCAATGCATGAATATGCCGTTGTTTTTTTCCACCTGTTTTATATTTGGACCTCTATGCATTCCAGACAATACCTCACATAATAACCTCTTGTGTATATTTGGGGGGGGGGGGGAGCTATACAGTATGCAGAGCCGTCTGGTTGCTGAAATAACAAGTCTGACGCTGAACAATGAATCGGCAGCATATTAAACGAGAGATCAGTGTAATTTTGATGTAACTTTACAGTAGACACCTTATACAGTCAGGCAAATCAGATGTAAAAACTGCATTTTCAATTGTTCGGTGACTGTAAATTTTAGACACTACATCTATGAGGTAACAAATGTAGCTATTTGTCGCTATTCATTTGGGTAAACTTCCATTTTCCCCATATTTCACTGAAACGCTGCTTAAGTTTATAACTCATACCAACGCCGTGTGTGAGGAAAATTCTTTCTTTAGTTTAAGACCTTCTAGCCGGCAATGCAGACGGCCGTCTGCGCGGTGAGCATAAGGCCATGTCTCTGAATCAGCATTGCCTCAGGGCACGGCCGGCGGCACTCGGCGCCAGGGGAACGGCGAAGGTTACAGAGGACACAGCTGAGCTGAGACCCGCAACTTAAGACACCACAGAAACATCAATCAATCCGATGCAAAGTAGATCTGTATCACAAAGGCTACATCAAACCTGAATTTTCAGATGGAAATCATAGGTATTTGCATATTTATTACAGTTAAAACATAACCCCACGGTCCATATTGTGAAACAAAAGTGAAGCTTAATTGCCATCCTCCTCTGTTTGGACAGCCTGGGCAGTCCAAATATTTATATATTCCCAGCTTTAAAAAGAAGACTGCGTGACGCTCCATTCTGTAGACACAAAATGGATACAATTTCCACGTTCGGCGTTTGTTGAAAATGTAGTATTCTCAGGCAGGGGCCAGTCATTTTGCCATGAAAAAAGAAACACTCATTTTCCAAACAATTTAAAAAGATGTAACATCAAGGCTTCTACAGAGCATGAACAGCTCCAGCAATCTGCTGGCAAAGCTCTAATTAAAACATATAATTGGTGTTCAGAAATAGAGGCAGAGAGGTTCTAGTCGTGTTTATATTGCAGGAAAAACATTACCAATGATAACCACAGTGGAGAAAGAACGTACTATATTGTATTTTTAATACTTATTTTCCAGTTCCCAGATCCTTAATCCCTCCCAGTGTAATCGAAAACAGCATCATTCCATTATTTTGGCTTTCAAAAGCCCCCGGGCCCACTGAGACTGACAAATAAATAGGCAAATCAATACTGGCACTCAGTGTACCTGCCGCACTGCACGGATTGTTATAAATAAATAATGAAGAGCTGTAAAATGCTGATAAACATTCCTCATTATCAAGTCACTTTATAAACCAATACACGGCAGAGGGATTTATTACGGCTGGGTTTCGGATTTTATTTATTTATTTATTTATTTTTGGTCAAATGAATGCAAAACTCACACATTTTCGCGAATCGGTATTTGTCTGCGCGTGAACGTGGTGCCCTTGAGTCTGCATATGCGCATGTGCATAGCCAAATATCTCGCTCCCTTCGCGCTGCTATTTAGTTTCTGCTGCTGCTGTTGGGCGAAATGGTAATTATCTAAACTTTATCATTTATCAGAAGCAAAAAAATGTACCGGCTTCTCCATATTAAACTGGATTTTTTAGAAACAGACTGTCTTCCAAGAGCACCTTTGCTATTTACTTAAACAATGTTTTTCAAACCTTTGTAACATGTATTTTAATAAAGGGATAGTCGTTATTTGCATTCAGTATTTCTTAATGATTGCGATTTCAGCATTACAACGATTCCATCCATTGCAACATATATTATTAATAATAATAACTTTATTCAAAGTATCGAAAAGATTACATATTACTTGTAGTTATAGTGATCATATAAGCTACATGCAAATTAAATTACTAATATATAGTGCAATATATAGTATCAATTAATATAGCATGTCTTGACGCATGCGTGAATGCTGTTGTTGCAATGTTCTAAAAGACACATGTTTTAACATTCACTAAGTAAAGATAGCAGCTAGTAATAAGCTAATATAATACAGAATATTGGTCTTAAATAGCAAGGATGATTTGCTGTATCAACATGAGCACAATGCTTTGTTAAGCCAGTGTTTGAGCCAATTGTTCTAACAGTGGTGCTGAAGGAAAGGGGGGGGGGGCAACAGCCAGGGGGTGGGAGGTCTGGGCAGTTTGCACAGGCCACCTGCTCAGTACTGATCCTCTGCCTGCTGGGTGTCATGCTATCGTTCCGTTCCTGCAAACAAACAATGTACTTTGGAATGGAAAAATATTGAACTGCCATTAAGTCGGGGAAAACAGATAGATGTTTTGTTCTAAATATCAGCTGAAGGAATGCATACATACATTATGTTCCGTGGCTGAGGACCTGGAGCTCCTTCAGTTTGAAGAGAAGCCAATTGTCATCCAGAAAGAAATTAGCTTGCTACACTGGCATGTGCTATGCTCTTTGTAATTTCGCAGGTAACCCCAGAACACAACCCCAGAGCAGAACCCCCTTTCTGTTGATTAGATTAGATTAGATTAGATGGTACTTTATTAATCCCTCGGGAAGGTTCCTCCGGGAAATTAAGATGGTGAATACAGATGCTACCCACACCAGAGATGATGTTGATGCCCCTCATGACTGCCCCAGTGGGGAAGTACAAGGACCAGGGACCAAACGACGAGAACAGCCAGCCCTCCTAGGTGTTGGGTCTTCTTTAGTGTTCTGTGGGCCAGTCAGGGTTGCTTGCCCGGTGTAATCCCTTACCTACCTTTAGTCTATTGGTCAGACTGGACACTGATATTTCATTTTCCTGTTTTTAATCTGTCAGTCCTCTCTCGTTGCTGGTTCCTATTTCTTGGTTCCCCTCTTCTGTTTTGATTCCCAGTTCGCATTTTCGGACCAGTTCTTGTCTCCAGTGAGATATCTGGTTACCGCTTCTGGGCTGGTTTTTGCCTCGTGTCCAACCAGCTCTGAGCTCTTGGGTTCTCACCTGCGCATCTGGTCCCGGAGCTGGCGGAACCGTCAGCCGCCGAAAGTCCCACCGCTTCATGGTTTTCTGCAGTGTGTTTTTTTAGTAAGCTCAGGGACCATTGGCTGGGATACCTGCCAATTGGGTGGACAGTCTGTTTCAGGGTGATATCTGTTCTGTTGGAAGGACGGACTCCAGGGAACTCTACCCAGTAGACATGAGTTATTGTAATAGGGCTGTAGACATAATGCACAATGTGTTCCATCCTGATGCTCAGGTAAGACACTGTGTATCATCCACAAATCATTTGAAATTAGAACTCCATCAGTATAAATCAAGACAGGTTCTTTAATACCAGGGATATGGTCTGTTGGAGCCTGTTGTCTTGGCTTGTCGGCAGCGAGTCTGGAACCACACTTTGAGTTATACAATGCTCTTGACAGTCCCACAAACTCCCTATGGAACTCCAGCTTTGTGACTTGGAAGGCAAACCCACCATGGGTATCTTTGTCTGGGCTGTACTTCTCAAACCAGCTACCGACATCCCTGCACAATGGAGTTTTCTGTATTATCCATCCATACATACATGCATACATCCATCCAACCACCTATCCTAGTTAAAGTCACATGGGGGCCTTGAGCCAATCCCTGGGAGCGCTGGGCACAAGGCAGGGGGACACCCTGGATGGGATGCCAGTCCATCACAGGACACACACACTATGAGGAAGTTACACTAGGATTATATCATGCACTGCTATTCAGGGGTATGTATCCTTACTTTACATCTGGAGCCCATTCCAGGCAGCGACAGGCCCCCGCCAGGGGAATACCTGTCCATCGCGGGGCACAGACACACTCACACACGCACACACACACACTCACACACAATGGACAACCGAAAGATACACATTCAGCTAACTGTAAGTCTCTGGGAGGGAAGCCACACACACACACACAGAAGAGGCAAGATTCCCCCAACCCTAGAGGCATGAAGCTATTGGATTCCCCCTGAGCAACTCTGCCAGCCACTTTTATTGCAATTATAGTGTACAATATATCATTATGCATATTATGTAAAATTACTTAACTTATTTAGGTCATACTGTTTATACTTGTTATCAAACTTTGCACACAGAAATTTAATTTATTTGGTAAATTCTGTTAACAGCTTCCAAGAGTGGGAGAATAATTTAAGACCCAGGAGTGTTGGAAAGGTCTCACAGGGATCATAAAGGTCAACGAGACACTATGCAGTTTTTTTAATAGATGCATAATCTTGTCATCTGGGACTGTGAACCAGCGGAACTTGTATCCTTGTTTCAAATACCCATGACCTTTAACATAAGCATGACTCCCCCCGCCCGAACCACGGCCTCGGCTGCTTGGAGGCGGGGCACCGCAGGGAGCCCCCGTAATTATCCGCATTCCGCGCTGAAGGAGCCTGCTAGTGTAATTAGAAGGAAGACCTCCGGCGTGGCTTCCTCAGGACGTCTCGGCTGTGCCGGGATACCAGGGCCGGCCGAAGGCAGCGCCATGCAAATTCTCGGCAATTAATTCGCAATTAGCCGGCACTGATAACACCGGTAACCTTTCCGGTGCCTGCTGCTCCATGACATTTAGGTGGCGTCTTATGGCAGAAGCCAGGCCCCGTCAGACTGGGGCAAACTCAGCCGTCTTCAAGGACGAGGGTGTTACCCAATTTATCCGCTAAATAATTTATTCAATCGCGTCCACAGAGTGCCAAGATTTAGACTGTCGTTAATCGCTTATCTGGAAAATGTATAGATCTGCGATAAATCATTTATTATTTTGAAATGGACATTGTTTAGTGTGGACTGTCTTTGTTTGTGGGGTGATTTCAGTTCAAAATGCACCTTTGTGTCTTCCTACTAGGAGTTATGGCTGTGAAATAAGTGACCTTACTAAGCACAATATACGCATATATATAAGAGTAAGCAAAACCTTTGTGAATTTTAATAATGAGCAAGCTGTGGAAACGGAAAGGTAAATTACAACCGTAATACAATTTGTGATATTCTTATACCTCCATGAATAAAATTAACACACTAACAGGCTGAAGCCGTTTTCCTTACATATCATAAAAATGTAATCATATTCATTGACGCCCGTTATGATGCACATCTTTTGAGCCCAGTCTTTGAGACACTAATTTGTGGATTTGTCAGTATATATTAAAATGTGACATTTACACGGTTTCTCGTTACGTTTCTCCTCAGCGAAACGAAAATGCGTTAATAACAGTACCCGTCATTCAAAACAATTTGAGGCACCTGTATTATAATTGCATTTGCAAATGCAATATGTCGGTGTTGAACTTATGTAGTCTTGAATATGAAATGCTGATTATGACAACCAAATAATTACATAAACAACTACTGCTGCTACTGCTATTGTTGTGTAATGAATTTAATTAGTACAGAACAAATAATTCTATCTTTAGCGGCAGCGCTGTGAAAATGTTAGCTGGCCTACCGGTACACTCCCAGTAAGTAACTGGCTTGTTTTAATACTAAACCCAGAGTAGCCCTGGTTGAGGCTGAAGGTAGCCGTGCTTGTGTAATTACCCAGTGGGGATATCTCAGATTTGCTGGCAGGAGTGCCCTCCACCAGAGACAAGGACACATCCGGACTGCACCTCCTGCTCCACCGACACACCGCAGCTGGTCTGCCTCCATTATCAGCCCGATTGTTTCTCCCGTGGATTCATTACGGCATAGTTACCACACAAGTCCCAGACGGTGCCGCTGGGATTTGACCCCCGTCCTAATAAAATGGCTCCATTTAACCCGGAGGTGGCCTGCATTTATTCACGGCAAATCCGGGTCGTCCCTCGTTTTTTCCCTTAAAGGTCCATTACGACACACCTTCATCATTGTAGCATCCCACAAGTCGGTGCAAGTCAGGGGTAAAAAGGAGAGGATTCGTGCATCCTCCTTTTCAAGCAGCACCGGGGTTCTCATTTTGTCCTGTACATGTCAGTGCCGAATGCGGCAATTCTAATTCCTGACAAAGTGCAGTCCCTGTCACAGGCTAATGATGGACAGGTCGCGGGGAGCGGATCCCTACCCAGGTAATTAACCCTAATGAGGGCAGAGAGTGAACTCTTCGGGGAGGCCCGAGCTCCAGCTCTGCTCTGGCACCATGAGGAAAAACACATTAGGAGAAGCGGAGGTGCTCCGGACGGGACCCGAGGAGAGTCCTGTGGGCTATTAATTAAGGAGCTCGGTGACATCCACTGCCCTGTCCCTGTTCAGGGCAAAGACCGGGTACATTTCTCCAGAATAAAGTACGGAATGCCCTAACGTATCTTGAAATAATTATGGATTTTTTTATGTATCACGGAATAGCTTATCCTAATATGATGCACAGAAAAATCAATACAGTACAACGACCAAATCCCCCGTAATTAGCAAACACGAGGGAGGTAACCAAACTTACCCTGTCATTTCACATGCATCCATTAATGCTTAACATTTGCTAAGGTTGTGAAGTGCAGAACATCCTGCCGTCTTTTTCAGCGAGAGGACCTAGGAGAGGAGCAGCACCGGACCCGCACGGCACCGCATCGCCCCGAAACACCTGCTGCTGCACCCTTATATCTCTCGATGCCACTTAGCCGATGGCTCAGAAATACTCAGCTGTACGGACGAGGAATGTGGGTTATTTGTTATTGTTGTTTTTTGGTGGAGGACAATATAGATAATCAAGCGAATCAAACAGTACTTGAATGGTGTCTGATGCACAGTCTGTATCGATGCCATTTCTTTGAAATTACTTAATCTGGATCGCTCATATGGGACCAGCATATTTGCAATAGTTGCACCATATATTGTACATTTTCAATTCTGCTCAGCATTTTCACCTCATTTAAATTTTGCAAAACATTCATATTACTTAAAAGACAAAAAAACCTCCGAAGTGAAGGATAAGATGAGAAATAAGCTTTAACACTTGGCAAAAGGCAATTTGAAAAATAAGCTTTAACATTTGGTAACGATCACAGAGGTTGGAAATATCTGTCGTGCGCAGCAATCTATATGTCGCTTTGATTTTGGCGACCCGTCCACCAAAAATAGTACAGGAATGTCCTTTGAATAACTGGGCACGCGACAATCGTGCTGCCGTGCGCAGATAAAGAGAGCAGTTAAGGAAAGGGAAGGCGAGTCTCGTCGTGGAATAAATTGCTTTTAATTCTATACTATTCCTTTCATTTTTATGTTTTTTCAAAATTTATGTCAACGTTTGGTTGAACATACAGACAAATGTGAAACCTACGTTTGACGTCATTATCCCTTCCATTTTGCAGGTGCTGTGATCCTTCGTACCAGTACTGTACACTGTATATACATGCTTACACGCATATTACCTCTATGGCTAACTATGTGTTTTATGATTTACAATATAACTTTGATATCCCTTATTGATTGTTTCGGGGTCTGCAATTCTACAGTACAAGATGCCTCACTCATTTTTGGCTTGTGGTTTAACCATTTTACACATTTCTTCATAAAATAGGCATATATATTTAAGGATTAATTTTAAAGTCACATTTTCCAGTTAAAGATTACATTTAATTTTTAAATCAAATTAATTGGGATATTGTAAGACATATTTCGATGTAAAATTAATAATAATTTGTTATTTCTCTCTTTTTTTTTTTACTTAACTAGCCTAATTTTCCCTAAATACATACTCTTTTATCACAGCCAGTAAAATTAGTCTTCATCATTTACATTTACAAAGCTGGCGCATTGCGGTCCGTGGACAGACAGAAACAATTACACAACTGTATTCGGACCGTGCTATCGATACCCCAGCCCACTGTCGACCAACTTAGTGGGGGGACCACCGTGTCGACGTTCTTTTTTTGTCAGAGACATTGGACCTTGGCTTTGTGCTGCTGGTGGAATTTGGCTCTCGGGGATAATAGTTAGTAATTGGTGGCAATATTCACATTCAGGTGGGTGATTCATTGGTTTAGAACAATGAAATGCATTTAAACACATGGTAGGCCTACCATTATGAAGGGATCATTAAACTGCAACCTGAACCAAAAAAGTATTTCCATGGTAACATCTATTAGACCTTTTTTAATCACATTGCAGCAATTACACATTTCACTGGCGAAACATGTATCACAAATATATGCAGATATATAAGCGAACCGTACGTTTTTGTTCGACAATATAAATACCTTAGCAGACCATTCATAAGTTATTTTCAGATTTCAGTAGATTAGTGGCTGAATGTCTGCGTAAAACGCTGTTGTCTGTCAACGAATTTAATTTCGCAGAAATGGCGCCATCTTGTGGTATAAGGGAATTTTAGTCTCCTTTAAAGTCCTACTATTACCCTGTGACGGTGTACTGGACTAGTGTGCGCAGCAAATCCGCCCATAATGGGGACAAATTTGGAGAAGACTTTTAGATTCAGGGGCTCAGATACTTGCGGGGGGGGGGGGGGTACTCCTTGATTATTAACATTAATATTATGCCTTGGTGGATTAGTAGACACTTTGCATCACATACTAAAATGAAAAACTAAACAAAAGCAAATTTCCGTTTGATTATTCAGCCATATGCCTCACATATTAAAATATATTAATTCACATATTTGTCAGTTGTATGCGTTCATCTACTGGTTTCCTTAGCTAGGACCTCAGCTAAGCAAAGCGTTAGTGTTGCTATCGGGGTAAGAGTTAAGGTCAGGGATAATGCTGTTTACTTGTGGACAGAATCACACACCACCCCATCTCCAGGGCATGAAGCTACCTGGGAAATCCAAAGTCATACAAGCACCTACTTCTGATGCAGACTGAATACTAAATAAACTGCACAGCTTTTAAATGTATCAAAAAATGCATGATGGATGAATGAGATTCCTGTCTGGAACATGCTGTCCATCGCATTGAGTGCAAGACACTTCCCAGTAGCTAATTTCTTAGAATAAGACCCATGTGTGTAGCACATATGACCATTGACTCCACTGGAACAGCACTAATAAGTCTCACTCAGGTAATGTAGTTTTTCTCTGTTTAATTAAAACCAAATAATGTTGAAAGGGCACAAAATATTTAGCATGAAGCCCCTTCAAGAGCTGCATGTGCTGATGGGGAGAGTAGAGTGATATCAAAATGAAGTATCCTGGCTTAAAGTAATTAATACTAGCTTTCATACTACATGTAAGCACGTAGCTTTACATAAAATAAACCACCCTTTTATACAAAGCATTTATACAAAGTTTTTAAAACCTTTTCCTTTTATAGCCTAAATACAACTCTGGAAAGCTATGAATATGTTAACCAGTAACTCGAAAGAATTGCGATAAAAAGTCATTAAGAAGCAGAAGCGTCTCCCCCCGAACGATCCTGTTAACGTTATACAAAAGACGACGTGTAACGTCCCTCACTGCTGCCGGCCCGGGGCTTCGCCATTCCCTCCCCCGCTTTCATCCGTCATCGGTGCCGCCTTTTCTGCTTCGTTTTGTTCCCCCGGCCCCAGCCGTTTGTCCTGATCTTCAACCGCAGCCCCCGTCTTCACATCCTCCCCTGCGCGTCCGCCGGGGTTCTGCCGTGGGCCGCCCGGTGGCCCAGAAGGCTTTCGCTCTTGGTCCGGCTTCACGACTTCCTGCAGGTTGAACTTCCTGAACAGCATGTAGTCCTTCACCACGCTCACGCAGCTCACACTTTTAATCACCTCGACGATAACTGTGTATTCGGGGTTGGTGAGATCCACCTTGTTCTTTGGATTCAGTGTCCCGACGACGCCTACAGTGAACGACACACGCAAATAAGCCCTAGCTAGAACAGCTAAACTTCAGTCAGGCATTATACAAAAAAGAATATTAAAAATCCCGCATGCACTCCTGAGCAGCACTCCTGAGTCACCGAGCGTCCAGTGTTTCTCCGGCTCTCACCCGCCAAAGCCTTGATGATATCCTCCCTGCTGTTGTGGCTGCTATTGCGAGCCTTGTAGGAGATCTGATAGGTGCCCTGGTTGGGTGCCTTGAACCACGGTTCCAGGAAGCTGCTGAGATACTTCTCCATGTCTTCCAGATAGGCCTTGCAGGTGCCACTCACAGGCAGCATCCGCAGGATCACTCGGGATTTTTTTGTCTTTGTCATGTGCAGGTCTCGCAAAATGTGGTGCACGAGGTGGGCGGGGTCTGGGGACAGGGCACATCAAACACAGGTGAATGTGCATCTTCTACAAGCTGCAAAGCAAACATCGATGCCTGTGTACTGTATATACACATACATACACACATATAAATGTATACACACACATACATATATACAGACACCTATGCAGGCATATAATGATTTGCAAAAACAGTAGTTGTGAGTTATAATCGCAATACACCGAAAAATATTCGAGGATAAAAAACGTTACCCAAATGTTGTGTCCTAATAAAGACCACGTTCTTAGCTCCACTGTCCAGTGCCTGGAATCGCCTCTCCCTCTTTTGCGTAGATGTGCAAATCTTGGTCACCTCTTTCTTCAGAGCTGCCTCTGCATCATCTTCGTCGCTCTCCACATCACTGTCACCCTCTTCAGAATCTGAAAACTGGAAAAAGAAACAGCTGTTTTTAAATCACTAAATTTCACATCCGCATCAGTTCCGTAAATTGGAGTACTCGATAACACCAGTAACACACCTTCTCTGGTCCGTATAACTGATCAGCATATTCGTTGAGAAGGCTGAATGCTTCCGAGATACATTTCCTTTCATTAATATTGCAGGTAATCAGGATCCCTTGCATACCCACTTCCAGCTCTCGGGACCCTTTGTACTTCTTGGTTTTATAATTCCCATACCGTTTTCTACTCCTTTTCTTGGAATCAGACATTTTAACCTTTAAATATAGGAACAATAAGGCACGCTTAACGGGCTAGCCGGAGCAGAAACAACTCAAAGTTAAATACACACCAGTCAGGTAACAAGCTTCGTCTATACTCTAGAAGTACACGAAATTAAGAGCAAATTTTATCTCTTACTTATTGTAACTTCCTGATACTTTACTGAGGCAAAATGTACGTTAATGAAATCCAAAAATGTTAAGCAACGTTCATTCTTGTGTTAAATACATGTCATCACGTGGATATAATTTCTAGCCACACATTACCGTATTACCATCTAACTACTACGTTTATCATGTGCGCCTTGCTTTATCTTCCTCGGCCATTTCTACCATACATTCCTTTCCTAATTCACCATACTGCCACCTACAGTACTGGGGGTTTTTACATTCCATTTTCTTAACATAACCGCTTATGCTACCCAGAATAAAAATTAAGAGCACTATAATTTTCGAGCATTTCCAGGGACTTCGTAAATTAATCTGTTAATAGGCCACTTGGCTCATCCAGTTTGTTGGAAATAGTTTGAAAATAATACACAAAGACATTACTAAATATGTATATAAAAATATATGAAGAACATTATCAATAAATTAATATAAACGAGAAATGCGCCTATTATTATACATACACGTACATGTATGTCTATTATGTTTTTTTTTTTACTTGTTAGCGCATTTACTACTATGTTTATAATTTTATTTAAGTATACTTTCCGGACTGCCGCGACCCTGCATAGAAAAGGGAAAGAAAGATTATATTATCGCGTAATTATTACATGTTCCATTCTATTATTTTGCTATTAATGCATATTTATTTTCGCATATATTTTCTGTACACTTCAGGCTTTTTGTCTGTTTTTCCTTGTCACCCGATAGGTCCTTGAGGAATTACGCCACATTCTCCATAACGAGGCAGCGTCTCTCCCTAACAGAGACTGTAAAGATAAGACCCAAAATCGCAACAATTTTGTGTTCGTTACCTTAAAAAATGTTTGAGACTTGAATTCAATTCTTTAAGTAATAACATCTCGATTGCACGATCTTTTTTATCATAAAAAGACAAGAGATTTCACATTTGTTATTTGTAATTAAGTAGATATATCTCAAATACGGATAAACAGATGTGAGGTACACAGTTCAACGGAAGTGCATTAATGATTATATTTTGAGAATAATATATTGGTTTTGGTCGTCTCATGTTCTACGGGTAATTTATCGCACGAACTACAAAACCTAAAATACCGAAAGCTCGCTATGCAGACTTGCAGTGAATGATCGGATGTCATGGGCTTGCACGGTTACGGTCTTTGCTTCTGGTCCGTTCATAAACACTTTGGCAGCTTGTTGATTCACTCTGTGTTTTTGTTTCCAACTTCGTTTCACGTGAATGTGTAAATTAAATCCGTGTTTTAAATGGAGTTTCGTAAGTCTGCTAGTCAGTAATTGTACATAGATGTATATTGCTCAGATAAATTTTACTAGATTTGTATATAATACATGGGTAGAAGTGAATGAATTTTAATGCTTTTTTCGTTAAATCCAGTGTGATTATGAAATAGGTTACTTTTCACTTAGGTGCAAACTTTTTTCTTATTCGTCATTGATTTTTTTCTCTCTCGTATCGCCGTAGCAGAGATTGCCTTACTTCCAGTTTCATCCCACTGGTATGTTTTGAAATAAAAGGGGGGGGGAATCGCCACTCTTGTTCAGATTACAGCCATTACGAAATTTATACATAAAACACAAAATGATTAAGTCACTTCATCGTCAGACTTTGGAGGTGAAACGGAAGCTGGGCACGTTTTTAATCTCCAAAAATATATGCTATGGGCTCCATCGACACACAACATCGGCTCCAAACAACTTCCAAGATTACGAAAGCCTGAAAAAACTATACAACCCTGAAGTTCCTAAATGTTTTAACTTCGCCAAGGACATCCTCGACGCGTGGACCGAGAGAGAGAAGGTTGTATTTCTACATTTCGTTTAATGCTTTGTTTGTGTGCATTTTATGGGTAGATGTAACCAAGTCGCATATATCGTGTGGATTTGCGTGCTTGGGGGTGGGCTGCCATTCAGGATTTTCTCTTGCTCCAGGAGCAAACTTCATTATGGGAAAAGGATAAAGAATCGAAATACTGGCTCTGATTTTTCTGGTCGGATCCATGTTTTTCCAACACATTTACAGTTATTTTGGAAAGCGGTAGCTCGCTTTACTACACTAGTTTATCTATTTTACCAACTACTTTATCTTCTGTGGGTTGCACGATATAATAAACAGTATCGTTTTCTCATTTGCAGAGTGGGAAAAAATACCCAAATCCTGCCTTCTGGTGGGTAAATGACAGAGAAGATGAGGTGAAATGGAGCTTTGAAGAGATGGGACACCATGCTAGAAATGTGGCCAATGTACTTTGCGGTCCCTGCAGCCTGCATAAAGGAGACAGAGTTCTGCTGATTCTCCCCCGCATCCCTGAGTGGTGGCTGGTGAACATCGCGTGTATGAGGACAGGTTTGTTGATGAACATGCCCAAAGCGTGCTATTGGTGCTACAGAGACACATCCGGTGTTCAAACTCTGTGTCATGGTCTTGCAGTGTTACGATGATGAATGATGACATTTCGATGACACGTTTGCGTCCCACTCCTCCCAGGAACCGTCCTCATCCCTGGCACTTCTCAGCTGACAGCCAAGGACATCCTCTACAGATTGCACACATCACAAGCCAAGTGCGTCGTAACCGACGATTCCATGGCTCACGTGCTTGACTCTGTGGCCCCCAAATGCTCGTACCTTCAAACCAAAGTCCTGGTGTCAAAGCACAACAGACATGGTTGGATGAACCTCGGTGAACTTTCAAGGTGAAAAGAAATCGGAATGAATTAGAGTCGCAGCAAAGCCACGTCGGCTGCTTTTGCGTGAATGAAATGTGTACATCGATATTTAAATGAATGTTATTCATTGGGATGCATTTGTTCATATCGATAGGATGGTATCAAGCGATCATGAGTGCGTCGACACGAAGAGCAACGAACCCATGACCATCTTCTTCACCAGCGGTACCACCGGCACTCCGAAAATGACCGAACACAGTCACTGCAGTTTTGGGATCGGCCTCACAGTCAACGGCAGGTACGGGGCACATGTGGGGGGGGGGGCGGCGAAACGCCACACGCCAAGCTCAGCTCTACTGGGGTCCAGGTACTGGTTGGATCTGACCGAGAGGGACGTGCTGTGGAACACCTCCGACACTGGCTGGGCCAAGTCCGCCTGGAGCAGCGTCTTCGCTCCCTGGATCCAGGGGGCGTGTGTGTTTGTGCACCACCTGCCACGCTTTCAAACCACTACAGTGCTGAAGGTGGGTCCCCCCAGCCTGTCGGACAACACTGAACACTCTTGCTAATCTTGCCAGTGTAATGGGAATATGCTCTTTACCGGCAGTCCACAGGTTATGAATGAGATCAGTTTCCTAAGTCAGTCTTGAGGGCAAATTTGTGGGCCAGAGAGAGGTAAGGAGCATGCAATGATCGTAGTGCATCGCTACACCCACCACACGACAAACCACCTCAGGGTTGAGAACCTGAGTGCAGCCATACGGCAGGTGATACCTCAGCACCACACTATTCTCAATGGAGTTTATAGTTATTCTATACTAATAAAGTAACTGCATATGGTACTATACTGTACCTCAAGCAGACAAACTGCAAAAGCCACGCAATGTTTTCCCATGTGTCTTTTTCCGTTGTCACAAACCAATATTTAACCCGAATTTTTTGTATAATAGGCTCTATGGCACTCTGTTCATAAGTATGAGTTATGCGTATGTCAGATGTTCTTCACCTGGGTGCTGCCTGTATGCCGTTCCAGTATTCATAAATGGACCATTGCCTTATGAATGCAGTTAATACTTTGTAATCAGCACATGACCAGTGCCTTTGTTTCAGACACTGTCCCATTACCCTGTTTCAACATTCTGCACTGCCCCCACTGCATATCGAATGCTTGTCCAGGAAGACCTCTCCAGGTAACTTATATTAATGGAAATTAGGCTCCACTTGTTCACCATTGTCTATACGTACCACCTAAATGTATATAGTACTGGTCAGGAGTTAGAGTATACGTTTTACATCGCATACTTTGTGATACTGTAGGCGATAATGTTCTAAACCCAAAAACCCAACAAATCCTCTCTCTACACTTCAGGTACCAGTTCCAAAACCTGAAGCACTGTCTAAGTGCCGGAGAGCCCATTAACCCAGAAGTAATGGAAAAATGGAAGACTTACACGGGACTGGATATCTACGAAGGATACGGGCAAACAGAAACGGTAATTCAGTACATAAAGAAGAATGTCGTTCATAAAAAAAGGTAAACTTTAAAGATTGGGCTTCTATTTTTAGGTGTTGATTGCTGGGACTTTTAAAGGTATGAAGATCAAACCTGGATCATTTGGAAAGCCATCACCAGCGTACGACGTGCAGGTACCTGCATGCCACCAATAAAGAACCTGAAAACTGAAGCTTATCTGCCTCACGTGTTTGTTAGTTTCTGTACTAACCCTCAGCACAATGTTTGTTGCAGGTGGTGGATGATGCCGGTGAGGTGGTGGTTTCAGGTACAGAGGGGAACCTTGCCATCAGAGTGAAACCTCAGCGGCCGTTCTCGCTCTTTACTGGATACACCGTACGGCGCCTCTGCTTTAGGCTCTGTCCGCTTCGCGGTATCCCTGATGGCAGACCTTTGACCAGTGTGCCACCTTGTGTGCAGGATGACCCAGAGCGCACGGCCCACTGCTTCAGAGGGGATTTTTACCTAACAGGAGACCGGGGAGTGATGGATGAGGAGGGATACTTGTGGTTTGTGGGAAGATCCGATGATGTCATTCTATCTGCTGGGTAACGTATATTCTCGGAGTTAATTTAAATGAAGTCTAAGGCAGGGGGTTTCCAACATGGAATTTGTAGTATTATCAAAACTGTCTCCAAAACATGAAACATATCTAAGGGGCTCCTCTCTGATAGAAACATTATAGCTCCCACCAGTCTTTCATTCATAGTCACTTGCTTTTTGGAATTTTTTGCACACTGGTATAATTGCAGTACATGCTATAAGCCTGGTGGTGTCTCACTGCATTTATATTTCCTTGTCCAGGTATCGTATCGGTCCATTTGAGGTAGAAAATGCGCTGATCGAGCATGCAGCCGTGGCTGAATCAGCCGTGGTCAGCAGCCCGGATCCAGTGAGAGGAGAGGTGAGCAGCATCATCTCACCCTTTCAGGGGAAAAGTTACTTAAGAAATCTCAAGAATACATTGCATCTACCCACAGGTTGTTAAGGCGTTTGTTGTCCTGACCCCTGCATACAAGTCCAAGGATAGAGATCAGCTCACAATCGAGCTGCAGAAGCACGTGAAGAAAGTTACAGCTCCCTATAAATACCCACGCAAGGTACGGTAGGAGCAGGTTCACAGATCCTCTGGCTCAAGACACAGTAACCACTGGCTTGCAATTGGACGATTTTGCACTCATTATGACATCACGATATTCTTCCACTCAGATTGAGTTCGTGGAACACCTGCCAAAGACGGTCAGCGGTAAAATAAGAAGAGTCGAGTTGAGGAACAAAGAGTGGGGAAGGCATTAAA
>JAODUD010000095.1:24243926-24257198 GCA_026784285.1 Stomatorhinus walkeri
TGCTGAACCAACATCTCATTACAGCTGAAATAGCCTATTTTCGTATCCTTTAACAAGATTAAACGCAGTTAGTAAAATGGCTTGCAAAAATGATTGGTGTGCATCACCATCTGTGTACTGGACAGCATGAATCTGTGGTCAAGAACCTCCTGTCGGCTTTTGTTATAAGATATTACCGACAGAAAACTGAATATTGAATATGAGGCTTTATCAGGGTGTACTTTGTAAGAAGTACAATTTTATGCTGTATTCACCCCTCCATGTTCACACAATATAATTTGTGTGCTCACGATAATGAGTTACGAACAAGTTAATCTATTGTTCACTCAAGATAATTATATTGTGTGCGCAATAAAAAGAAATATTTTTTGGGACTTTGCTACAATACGAACGCAATGGATCAACGCTACTGTCTAATGATGACGAAACGGCCCACTCTCACTGAATAGTTACTTGATTAAACATGGTGGTATCCAGAGGTCTGTGATCAGTAGGGGGCACTCTTGAGCGACATGTCTTTCCTGACCCTGGCTGTCAGATGCTGGCAGTGGCTCACAGGGCTGGCAGTGCTGTGCCTCTCTCATACTCGGGCTTATGCTGGTTCCCAGGTTCAGAGGCCAGTAAAGGAGTCCACCCTGGACCTGGAGGTGGCGCTGTGCGAGCTGGAGGCCGACGCCCTCATCAGCAACGTCCTTTACGTGGCCCGGGTCACTGAGCCGCTCCTGTGCCCAACCTTCAGCCGGTTCGGCCAGATCGAGGGCGTCGTCCTGCCGGGGAGATCGCCGCCGGCAAAGCGCCGCAGAGATGCCTTCATGAGTGAGCCAGGGACGCGTAGACGGGAGATTTATCCAGCGTGTGATGCAACCCGAGGCTTTTTGGGAATGCGCGGCATGCGTGTAAGAGCCTGTTGTTGTCGTCATTCCAGAATTTGAGAGCTCAGAGGGTGTACAGGCCGCCCTGAGCTCAGGCCTGCAGGTGAAGGGCAGAGAGGTGATGATGTGCAGGGCGCTGACCCCCTGGCACCTTCCCTCCTGGGCCGGACACGTGCAGCAGAGCTCTGAGCACCAGAGCACCACAGAGGGCATGTCCGCCACATCAGGGGGCTGGGACGACCCCGACCAGCAGGCTGACGTGAGTGTGTCTGAAATGGCTTCCTGGGAGACCAGGTGCTCCCGTCCTCCGGTTCTGGGTTCAAGGTCCCCTCCCCCCTTTGCAGGAGTGTGAGATGAAGAATCTGATAAGGAAACTGGACCGAAAAGTGGGGAAGCTCTTCCAAGCCCTCCCAGATAAAACCCTGAGTGTGTTGCTCCTGCCCGGCCTGAGAAGGTAAACCTAGTTGTCCCGGAATAAACCCGGGGAGGGGGGGCAAAACGGTTAAGGCCAAGTGCAGTTATTATGGACAATGAAGTTTGGGAGTTTCATACAGAGGTGGTGGCACAGTGGTCAGCACTGCTGCCTCGCACCTTTGGGACCTGGGTTCAAGTCTCCACCTTGACTGTATGTGTTGCATGGAAATGTTTGATGCTGAGTTACCGAATTGCCCCTGAGTGTTTGAGTGTGCCCTGAGGTCTGTTAGTGGTCTATTAATCGTTTATCCTGCTTACAGGGACTTCATACTTAGAATAAAAGAAAGCATCCATGGCCAGTATAAGTAGTTTTCATATTTATATATTTTTAAATACTTTAGATGAAACAATGTATCACCCAAAGTATTGCAAGTAACTAGATATAAGGACTTTATAGATTTTGTTGGGCTTTGTGGTTTGTCTTGCGTAAAACCAGATGCATCAGGCTATACCTGTAATATAAGGGTACATTGTCCTACTGTCTGACATGCAGCTGCAAACTAACCAGGTCATATCAGATTTCCAGTTGAAAAGGAGAGCTGCTCTTTAATTTGCATAAATCACCTACGATGAGCAATACACGAGTCATGGGAACAATAAGGGAAAATCTGTTGAGTAGCAGAGTTCATGTGCATCGCCATGCTGAGTATTTCAGGGCGTGACAGTGGCCCTGTTTCCCCTCACGCTTGTCTCGTGAGATCTGTTCCCTGGCATTTAATGTTCTCTCAAGCCCCATTTCTTTGCTGGATTCTCATTTTCATCTGTCGTTATAGATTTATTTCAAACACCAGGCTTTGAGGAAATGACCTGCATAAATGGATTTATCAAAAAGGCTGGTTCCTCCATTCAGGTGGGGTATTGCCCCACAATTTAGTGATTTGGGGGAATGACCTATGTACAGTGCCCATTGTGTCAGTCATGTGATCCACTGGCATTTAGGGTATTCCCGTCTCTTCGGATTGGCTCTATGCTCAAAGCATAGCAACGGAGGGAGAGACAGATTTATCAAAAAAGAAAATTAGGAAATTTCAGAGAGTTCTGTATGTGTGGTTACACTGACACAGTTAAACTTTCATATATACACTTGTTTTTCATTATATAACATCATATATAATATTAATGTCTTTTTAATTCTGCAAACTATTTTCTTTCTGCAGCACCAGTGCGAATCTCCAGGGTCTCTGTTTGATCAGCGTTAAAAGCGACGGTGAAGAATAACAGACCACCAAATGAGGAACATTAATCCAGACACACACCACACAACGAGATCCAAGAACCTATTTTCATACGGTTTCCTGCTGCAGTTTTACCTGTTTTATTGTTGTGTTTTTAATAAACCAACTTTTTCATCCCTTACTCTTGCTAATTTTCATTAAAACTAAAAAAATAAAGGGCTGATGGGCAACATGTTGATATATTTCCACTTACGTAACTTTGCCCTGTGGTACTGGTGTTCGTGTCAAGCTAATAGCAAAAATATTATTAATAATAGTGTCTTCAGTTATCTTTCTTTGCTCTAATAATGAGTATTTCTGGTTTTAAATCACTCTATTTCTTTTATTCCCATGGCTTTTGTCCGATACTGATAGAAAGGCTGGCGGTCGAGTCGATCACACGTATATCATGGAATTAATCCAAAGATACCATACTATATAACGGGTAACCTGTTCATTAATTTAAAGTGGGCAACCTTCGACAGATACCTTAACGAAAAAAAATTATGCAGCAATTAATTTTAATTCACCTTAAGATGTTTTCCCACCCTACGAGCGCAGGCGCGGTGGCCAAGTGGTAAGGCGTCGGTCTCGTAAACCGAAGATCGCGGGTTCGAACCCCGTCCGTGCCTTTATACCGGCGGTGATTTTATTCAAATCTCAAATGTAATTTTACGAAAAATTCAAGAAAGGCAGCTACTCCTCATATAATAAAACTAATTTACATAAACAATATATGTTACTAATTCAGCATCGTGTATTGGCAATATAGTCAAATCCAGCAGGGGTCAGCAAACAGTTTGAAACCTTCCAAGGTTTCAGTAGACGACTATTTAACAACTTCCTTCAGTAAAGTGTAACTCGTCTACAAAACATGAACGACAGTAAGAATATATTTTACCACAACGAGATAGGTACATGCACTTCAACGCATTCAGGTAAAATAACAAAGCCGTGTTAAGAGGAAGGCAGGATGGTGTGGGAAAGCTACGTCCCATCAGTGTAGGTAGAGATGATTCATTACTAGGTGGTACCCAGTTTTTGAATGATAGGCAGTAGGTGACCAAGTATACACAGTACACGAATTAGTCACTGGTATTCTTAAAGCAACAATGGAAATTTTGTTTCCTTGCTCTCGTTCCAGTTCAAGAAGCGGTTGCGTTTGGGAAACGTTTCATACTTTCATGCTTGTTTTCGTGCGTACCCGTAACTACCAGCCGCAACCGGGTGCTGTATGAACAAGGCACAGGTTGTTTTAAATGGTCATGACGTCCGCTGGATTTCTAGGAATGTCTCTGCCCCGCGTCTATATCAGGAGGTCCCTTCTAGGAAATTTGAAAAATCAGAAAATATAAGACTGCCACGGGAAGACAAGCGCCAAACTTTCTGCATTTAAACGAGGTAAGGTTATAGTAGTCGATGCGGCCGATGCTGTTTCTTAGGGGACGTTAAGGCGGCTGTCCGCCGGCGAGTCGGGTGCGGATCCCTCACTGCAAACACGCGGAAAAGACTCATCCTCCTCCGGATCTCTCGTTCGCTCGGGATCGATCTGGCTATAGATTGCAATCCTTAAAAAAATCTTTGTCTTTTCTTGCACCTCCCCTTCTTTTGGCCTCTACTTGTATAGTGGCGTGACCAGGAAGAAATGTTTGGGGAGCTTGGAGTGTGATCTCAAAATGCCATGAGACAGGAGCGCCAGACACGGGCCGCGCTCGCCAGCTTATACAAATATACTCTTAAAGGAACAACGACGGTAAATGATACGTAGCCTCGTGTGTTCGTAGCTAATTGAATGTCACGGACTAATTAGGGTAAGTTTAAATTTATCCAAGGCGTTTTAGAATTATTTTTCCTTTTCTTGTTGATTTATTTTGTGTGTGTGTTTGTGTGTGTGTGTTAGGGAGGTATTTTTAAAGCATGTTGTCTTGCTCCTCTTACTACACTGCGAAAGGCTATAGCAGGTGTGACAAAAATGTACATTGCATGTAAGATGGGATGCGTTTAAGACACGTACGTCAACGTCGGGAATTGAAGAATACCTTATTTAATTATTTTGTGATAAGGGGATGGCGTACCTAAGATAGTGTGAGTAAATCGCTTTTAATCTTTCTTTCCTTATCGTCAATGAATGCAGACAGATTGTGTCTGTGGGATGGTACCTGAAGCCTCATAGGAGCGACCAAGGACACCGTCTGTGTCTGTGACTCAACCAGGTTAAATACCCACCAGTGACCTCAAGAAATGACAGGCATTGCGTGCATTTACAAGTTATCATCCAAATATTATATATATATATAACAAGTAGATGGATTCTACAGCTGAGTTAGTTGTATAAGGCCGATGCGTGACATTTAAAACACTCAATAATGTTTGTTAATCAGCGCTTCAAAGTTAAGAATTTCGAGCGTCGGCAAACGTCCTGGATTTATTAAATGTATTGCGACTGAATACTTTTTCAGTGTGCATGGGCAGGTTTACAGCTGGCGTTTGGAAAAATCACTGAAAGTGTTTTGGGTTGTTTGTTTTGCGGTAGCTGATCTCTGATATATTGATTTTCGCAATGACAAAGCGAGGAAAGGGGCTCTACTGCAGAAGTTATTTGTATTTTCTTAAACGCTCACGCCTTGCCAGTTTTGACAGTAATATTTAGATGAAAGTAGGTTATCTAGTGCATATAGGTTGGTATGGCTGATTTTTTTCCCCCGTACATGTATCATATTCCATATATATATTTAAGATACGGAGATATTGAGCTAAATAAAATACATATTATTCATGCAGGTCACTCAGTATATATTTAATCTTTGTTTGGTTTTGAGGTACGCCTGTTGATCTTGGTAGTGACCTCAGATACGGGATTTTGGGGGCGAGATGAGTTTTACTGCAATCCAACTGGCCCGCAAAGTCCCGCTTCTGGATCTCGTTGTCTCGCCTTCAAAGCACATCCAGACTTATTAGCCAATAAGGGTGAATATTTCCCAAGATGGAGGCAAATCTGATGTCCGTAGCTCGTCTGGACATGGATGTGTGGATGTAGCGCTGTGAGACTGTCACAGTTAGTGGCAAACTCCGCAGGGAGAATGAGGGGCTTTTGGGGGCAGTTGTGTTTCGGTTTTGCCATCATAATGCCCCTAAAAATCCTTATTGCTCTTGCACGTATCACCATACACTAACTGAAGATTAAATCATTAGCTTCAGTTAGGAATCATTTTTGTTCGTAAAGTAGTCATAACTCCTGCAAAAATCTGCTGCTGGATTAATTTAACAACACAGGGCATTTTGGTTGAATTATTCATAAATATTTTTTATGCATTTCTGTATATTAAACCAAAACAAATTACATAAATGATAGTGTATGCATTAAGTATACGGGTTTGAATCCATTCTCCAATATTTGAAAAATAGGTATCGGAGACTGCTGTGGTACTTTACAAAACCTAATACAGTAAAAGACGCAAAATATTTACTTAAAATTTGTAATAAAAAAAAAGAATTAAAGTAAATTTAAAATCTAGTATTTGCATGTACAATCTTTTTTCTTTATTTACTATAGGCCTATATCACCTAAATTTAGTGTTTATAGAATTATTGTATTATTTTGTGTATTTCTGTTAATTTAATATTTTAAAGTAAAACGTTGACGTTTAATGTAAAGAAATGATTGCATGTCTCTGAATATTGACTTTTAACTGTGGAATATTTTTTTTAATGGTTTGAAAGTTAAATTTAGTTTAGTATATTAGAGAGACACTAATGCAAAAAAAAGTCCTGTTACATGCTCCTATATAAACGTACTCTTATGCACGCACCAGCAGCTCTGTCAGTGTACTTAAACATACAGAAGCAAAGCAATTATTCATTATTTTTCCATGCAAGAAAAGTGCACAAAGCAGCTAGTATTGGTCCATATCATGACTGATGGTATTGGCAGTTTATTTTTTGGCAGCAATCTTGGGTGTAAATGGTAAATATGTAGTAATAAATAAACAAACAAAATCTCATGATAATCTTTGAGTTGTCAGTAATCTTGCTATATGCAAAAATTTGATAATATTTGCATTTTCACAAAACATAGCATGGGATTCACCAAGTAAATTTGGATTTACTTTATATGTATTTTGCTTGTAAATGGAACAGTCTAATAAAATCTGTCTTAAAGTAGTTTAAAATGATAGATTTAATAACCACTCTTATGCATGAGAAATATCATTGATATGCATGGTTGCCATGGGTGTGTTTAGGTCCGATTACTCATGGCTATAGCCCTTAGTATTTTAACCCTAGTCCCTAGTATTTTAGACCCGGTGCCAATCTTCCTTCAAAAACACAAATAAAAGTCAAGCCCCAGGTAAACCTGACTTAGCCCCTGATCTTCTCAGTAGCCATAAACTCCCCCGCGTGGAGCTTCGGCCAGTTTTGCTATGGTGTTTACCAGTCTTGAAATAAACAAAATCCAACATAGTTCAGTCTCTACAATAATTCCTTTGTAAGCTCTCAGTCACAGCTCTCAAGATGGAATTACTTTTTTTCTTGTAAATAACGTGGATAAGCTCACAAGATTGTGGAAAAAAGCCTGACTGTAATCAGTCACAAATAACCTTTTTTTCAGTCATAACAAAAATGCCTTTAAGATGTCTGTTTCCCCGAGGGGAGGTCAGCTGTTTTTCAAATAGTATCCATAAAATGTTAAGTTCAGTTTGCAATACAAGTTCTCCTGCGCTTTCTCATGAATTTTGGCTTTACCTTGCACCGTACCTAGGCTGCCATGTTTTACTCACTACAGCATTCAAGGTGTACATTTATCATCGCAAATTACAAAAAGCTTCCTGGGATGTTAGTAGCTGTGGTTGTATAGCTAGACAGTGACGTTACAGGTTCTTTGCTTGTGAGAATGATTACAATTGTTTTGTGTGTGTTTTGAATTATATTATACAATCACTAAGCTACTGCGAATGTTTCAAAGCACACAAAGTGGAGGTAGGATTTGAATCCCCAACCCTGGAGGTGAAGGATAATGGTGCTGGCCACTCTACCTTTCTGTAGCCGTAATAATGCATTCACTTCTTATGGGAACCCAGCTTCGATCCAACAGATATACATCCTCCAGTCTTGGTGAGGAATCACAGATAATGCTAATTTGCTTACAGTTTGCAGGTAGGTGCAAATGCTGGCTTCCTCCTCGTCCTCCTCACCTTGTAGTTATGTACTACCCATCACTGTGAATGCTACCTCCCAGTTGTGCTACCACTCTCAATGCCAACCGGGGGCCATAAGGTTAAACGAAGTCAGCAGCTGAGAGTCCACACATCGGGGTGTCCGGCGCCAGGCTCCACCCCTCCTGTGGGTATGATGTGTGAAGGAGACCTATGTTTGGATTAACCGGTCATACCACTTCAGCTCAAAATGGGGGGTGGTAATTACTTGATTACAGTGATAACAAAGGTGGACAGCTGCCGGCAGTGGTCTCCTTACAGAATATTTCCCCCATATCTTTTACATTTGAGAACAATTTTCTCCTTTGGCACAAATTAAATTTAATCTTTTTGTCTTTTATAATAATGTTTGAACATCAATGCTGGTGAGAACCCCAACAGGACTGATAGGACATCACACTTTATTTTGCCACTAGCCGTTATCATTTATAGCCATTATAACTGTTTTTGGTGGTTTCCCACCCTGGGAAAATGCTTGGACACTTTTATTTGTGCATATTTTTTATGTCCATTTGCATACTGTACTGTGAATTTGCATGCTATGTGAACCATTTTTGGGAACACTTAGGGCTGTGTTTTTACTAATTTATAAACACATTCATAACAAATAATAATGTGTTCATAAAGCATTATAAACATGGCTATAAATATTAACCAAAAGGCATTATGGATTTTAACCATGTGTATTATGTATTTTGAATGCTTTATGAAGCTCTCATCTATGATGCACTATAGATACCTTCATAATGCATTGTAATGGTCGGTGTAAGCATTAGGCAATTATAATGCATAATACACATGGCTATAGTGTGTTATTCCTTTTTATAAATATTTGTAGCCATGATTATAATGCTTTATGAATGCACTGTAATCCATTATGAATGTGTTTATAAATTGCTGAAACCACGGCCATTACCCCATTTTTAAACTATTATTGTAAATTCAATTATCAGAAATTTAAAAAATGCTTGGGGAAAAAGATCACATCCTAATGTAAAGGTTAAATCTTCAAAACAAGCATTTATTCCTGGATCGGTGACTGAAGCTCAGTGCTAAGAGCAATATCCCATGTGCAATTAAAATGGCTGAGATTCACATGAATCTGTTAAGCACTTGGAATTTTCTGGATAACCAACTCGCTGAGTCAGCAAAGTGTATTGGCGCGAATGTCTGAACAGATAATCGCTTCCACAGAGTTATGTCTTTTTTAAAATTTACTTTTAACCAGATGTGTGCAATATGTTGGAAAAAAACAATCCAGATATCTTATTGCAGCTATATTGACATTTTGTTGACTAATACACAAAATAACTTAAAAACGACAAAACTTTGATGTTTTCCAGTATTGTTATGCTGACTGTTTAATAGTGCTTAAATGAGATGGCACTGCTTAGAAATCAAGCTAAGTCAATTGTTTGGGGTTTATTTCGAGACAGAAGCTATATAGTGAAGCTGAAGATCATATTTATACACTGCAGTAAAGTGAACATCTACATAGCTGACATGTCAATAAAGCGATTCTGTCAGTGACTCACACCTTTGAAGCTCTGTTCTGACACGTAGCCAGATACGACAATTCCAGGGTGTGACTTAGCGAGCTGCGGCTGCAGCTAATGCTACCATTTGTAAGCGATGTTCACCTACGGGGGAAAGATATTCGAAGAGGTGGAGGGAACGCAGCAGCATCAGGTTGAAATTCGCTGGCTCCCATGAGCTACGTGCGCAGACAAATTTCTTGGATACGTCGGCAGCAGGTTCAGGGCCTGTGCGGAATGACTGGCGGGCTAACGACCCAAAGTCGATGTGCCTC
This sequence comes from Stomatorhinus walkeri, assembly GCA_026784285.1. Taxonomy (NCBI): domain Eukaryota; kingdom Metazoa; phylum Chordata; class Actinopteri; order Osteoglossiformes; family Mormyridae; genus Stomatorhinus; species Stomatorhinus walkeri. The sequence goes on from JAODUD010000095.1 coordinate 24,253,510, forward strand.
TGACAGATGCCCACTGGAACCCCCGCCAGCCGGTCCCCAGACATACCATTTCGAGGCTTGCCAGGCAAAGGGGGACCCCCCAAACCCGTTTTACAGATTTTTAGCTGCACACCCCACCAGGATATACAGTTAAAGGGAGAGAGGCGTGAGTCATCACACCAGAATGGGCCGGTTATTCCTGCTGCGTCGCTTCCTTCGCCCCCTCACCAGTGCGCTGAGCAAACGGCGGGGAGACACCAGCCGCCGACCTCCTGCTCCGGTCACCCCGGCGATTATAATCTCCTGCGCGGATAACTGAGGATGCAGCTGGAAGATTCCACAGGAGCTTGTCTGATATATATAAGTATAACCTTATATTTATATTGCCCTCCTTACACATCTTCCCTCTACCCTTCATACAGGTCTGCCTTTAGTCTTCCTTGCACATCTTCCCTGTGCGCTACCTACACATCTTCCCTGTGCTCTACCTACACATCTTCTCTGTGCTCTACCTACTCATCTTCCCTGTGCTCTACCTACACATCTTCCCTGTGCTCTACCTACTCATCTTCCCTGTGCTCTACCTACACATCTTCCCTGTGCTCTACCTACACATCTTCCTCCCCTTTATCTTAAAATGCAGGGCTTTTATTATACATTGCTCATTTGAAGACAAACACAAATCATAGGTTGGATATGTTGAATGTGCACATCTGAGAGGGCAGTCCCTGGGTTATGAATGAGATCCGTTTCTAAGTCTGTCTTTAAGTCAAATTGTAAGCAAATGTAAGGAAGCATCAATAAATCAAAGGTTTGTCTTGGTATATAGCATATATTTTATCTTTCTGTGCATATAAAACACTTAATAAACACTTTCAAACACACTAAAACATCTTAAACATAGTAATTCAGTGTATAATAATATAATGAATCACGTTGTAATTCAATTATAATAATTATAATAATTGTAATGAATTATAATAGTGATAATAAAAAGAATTACATATCGTACTATATTGATGAGGAGAGAAGTTGTGTATATTGTACTGTAAATGCCATTAAAGAAACAGATCCTAAAACAGTTTAGATAGAAAACAAAGAACAAGGATCAGATATAATGCTTTATGGCAGTCCATTCTTAAGTATAAGTTGTCTGTAAGTCGGACGTTCTTCACCCGGAGACTTACTGTATGAGTTTACTGTAAACTTGACTGGTGCACATGGCAGCCTTACCCTTCACATAATATCTCAGCACAGCTAAGGAGGTCATGTGAGCTGTAATAGTTGGAACGGGGCCGTGCTGAGAGGATAACTGTCTTTCCTCCTCACGACAATAAGAAGCCCCTGTCTGACAAACACACGTTCTGCTGCCCCTGACGTGTTCTTCCTCCTTGGGAAAAAACAAACGGGAATCTTGTTGGCCTACTCCCAGATACTTTATGCAGCACAAATGGCTCAACGGCACGGTCGTGGTGTGTGATAGATTTTTCATCAGCAGAAAAGCGGAGAACTTGAAGAATTTCTTCATAATCAACCCCCCATTGCTAACTCCAGCATCATACCCACCCCCCCACCCCTCTCCCCGGTTGGGCCCGACTGGGGTGCAGAGTTAGTGAGTCATTCAGGAGAGCCAGTCTCGCACCGAAGGCTTCCTGTGTGGTGATGTGTCACCGGTAACCAAAGGAGGAATATAAGCACATGTGCAATGGCCGATATCCCCGCGGCTGGCTTGCAAGCTGACTGCATGTCAGCTATGTCTTCGGCTCCCGACGTATTGTCTAAAATAGTAGCAGACGTTTATTGTCGCCCAAAACGCCATGTCTCCTCCGCAGACATTTAAATATTTGATGGCGTAGCCGTGTGAAGAACTGGGTGACCCACATCCGGCCGCTGAAATTCTTAAAGTGGGGGGCAAGTTTATGAGATCACTGATAATTTGGTGCCGTTTAATTACAGACGACTTTCAGGCTGTTTCCTCTGCCTTATTTGTTATTAAACACGTAGAGCTCATACGGAACCTGGCAGATAATGAATGTAAGATAAACCCAGTAAGAGATGGGATGGGCAGCTGAGGGACTGGAGAGCCAGATGAATGTTTCAAATGCATGCAATCTATTTCTGGAGAGGAGTGACCCTATTGAAGGTAAATGTCCACGGTACCAGCAATTATGCATTCGGTGTTAATGTTAGCCTGATAGCATTCAGTAGCGTACAGAGGTGCATCGCTTAACAATGGGAATATGTTATGAGAAATACACTGTCATAGAGTGTACTAACACAAACCTAGATGATACAGTGTAATACAGTGCAGAATACAAAAAGTACAGAATAGTAAATACATAAACCAGTAAAGTGGTTGTTTATCATTATCAAGCATTATGTACCGTATATATTTGTACGTGCTATAATTTCATACAACTGGCAGCGCAGTAGGTTTGTTTACTCCAGCATCACCACAAACACACGAGTGATGCACTGCGCTGTGTTGTTACGACGGCTACAGCGTTACTAGGCAATAAGCACCTGTCCGGTCCATTACTGCATAATCCTATTGGACCACCGTCGTATGTGTGATCCATCGCTGAACGAAACATTATTATTTAGGGCGGTATGACTGTACTTTTCCCAGTTTTGGATGGTTTCATCTGGGGAGAGGGGGTTGCTAGAGATTTTTTAGGGTCCCTGTCATTTAGAGACCCTTGGAATCATCCTAATTCCACCCCCCCTCCCTTTACGGTGCCCCTGGTCTCATCTATCATATGTGTTTTATCTGTCTGGAAGACAATTCTTTTTTTTTTCTTTTTCCAAAGAACATCCCGTACTGGGTTGGGGTCGGAGAATGAGTGTGAATATAAAGACTCGTGCCCTTAGATGGGGGGGGGCTTCGTCCCATGAGAGGGGTGAAGCTAACTGCCACATAAACAGCAGTGACGGGCACGCCTGGCACCTACCCGCTGCTGAGACACGGTGTCCCCCGTAGCCACGCAGCCGTTAGCACCCCAGTCAAAGCCCACGCTGGAGCTGTTTTTTTTTTATTTATAAAACAAGGGTTTTATTGTGCAAGCTTAAGTAGGACATCATTGAGAGATTGGCAGGGAGAAATGCTTTAAAACACGGAAATCAACTGAAAAACAATTAGAAACCCTTCAGTAAAGTTAATTAGAACTAACGCAGTTTACGAGGTTATCCGGTCAGTGAAAGGGTCACATGACACGATGAAATAGTGAAGTCGTGGTCCCGAGTTTTGCAACGCTTAGTGCGCCGCGCAATAGCAGAAGAGTCATATTGTTTGGCTGGGAATTCCGGTACATTCTGGGATAATGAAAGTCTGTCGGAATGGAATCTCTATCTCACCCTTTATTAAAATGTGCTGTAGACACCTAAATCAAGAAGCGGAGCCCAAAAAAATGACTTCCATGGCCATTTAATTTTACTGTTGGGTTATGCAATATAACTACTGGTGCAGAGTGTACATTACCGTGTTTTTTAAAGCACATAGCAAAAATTAGCAACCTAGTGTCAGATGTCTCACGCACTCTTAAGAAGAGCTAACTACCAGCAAAGCAATTTATTTCTACTTTTGTTTTTCCATGTAATATAAAAGCCATTTTTAGCTACTTAATATAATGGGTAGTGCCATACCATTCAGGCTGACCCCCCCATCCAGGCTGCCCCCCCATCCAGGTTGACCCCCACATCCAGGCTGCTCC
>JAODUD010000095.1:24257298-24291478 GCA_026784285.1 Stomatorhinus walkeri
GTGCCCCGTGTTTCCTGGGATCGGCCCCAGTGACTGTGACCCTGTCCTGGACAAGATGAATGGATGCTTATCGCAGGCTGTGGCTTAGTACGCAGTATAAAATATTCACTACACACAACCAGCCTGGAAAAGAAATAACCAGGAAAAGGCTTTTCACAGAGAGTGCCTGGTTTCCTGCCAACGGTACCTGTGAGAATGTGAGAATACACAAACCCACCTGCCTGCATTTTAATGATGACACCCGGCTTAATGTCGGTAATGGGCATTTATTACAAATCAGAATTTTTTTCTCTTCAATATGTTAAAAATTCTTCCTAATTTTTTTCTAAAATGTTATAATTAAAATGTCATGATTAAAACTTCTGAATTTACCATTTCAAAAAACTACAAATTGGATTCATAAAATATTTTATGTAATTATGCCACTAAGAAACTTTCTCACACACATAAACTATTGCGCTTGTTTGCCGTTTTAGAAGTAAGCACCGAACTAATAAATTTAAGCATGTTGGGATTCAATTTCCTAGGGAAATTTATGTTTTCTGATTATTATTTTAATAATGTGCCAAGTTGAGTTTTTATGGACAGATGCTTTAAAGATAATTTTGTAACACTAAAGTTTTCCTCAAAGCAATAAATACATGTTGTTAAATTGTAAAAAAAATAAATAAAAGGTGTGTTCATTTTTATTACGGGTGACTGGAAACCAATAAAGTAAAGATATAATCCCTTGCCAAAGTCTCTCAGATGAACATTGACTGAAATAAGTTCACTTCAGTCCCACACTCTCCTCCATTGGCCTGACTGAGTACGCTGTTCCTGATGGTATGGGTAAGGTGACCTACCTACCTCAGAGCTCAAACACCACCACCAGGAACTGACAGTCATATCCTTTGAAAAAAAACCTCAAAGATAAGTAGGACATCCAGGTTTTTGGGGCTGAAACTTTCTCCCAGTATAAAAAATGAAGATCGCTTTTGTTATGTAATGAAAACTAACTAAATCTGACAAAACAGTACAAGGTGTGCTTCAGTAGTTTTAATATTTGAAACAATATTTGCAATGTAGGGGCAACGTATACCAACCCCCCCCCCCCCTGCAAAATAAACACATAATTTAAAGTCAATACATTGATTTAGAGAGGGAACCTCAGGGCAGGCAAGTTTCAGCCGTGTTCACAATGCAGCTGCGTAGAAGCAAGTTCCCAAGCTATCACCGCTTGGCAGCGATCTCTGTACATGTGAGGGCCACGCCCTGGAGGGCAGCCCCTGCTCATAACGGCATACGTATCCCACGAGCCCTTTCAGCACACTGTGCTAATGGAGTTACACACGCCCCATACACAAATGTCATGTAGAATATGCAAACAATATGCAGTTCAAAGCCAGGAAATCCATGTTGGATTGTATGTAAAACTGAGGCAGATGTTAATTGTTCTTTTCAAGTAACCCACTATGAGCCATTGCTATAATTTAGAGGTAGTAGTAATAATAAACATAATAATAATAATTTCACATAATTTGTTTATCGGTCCACAGCAACCTATGTGTAAACGAGGGGTTAAGGGCCTTGCTCAAGGACCCTGTAGTAAAATCATTCTGTCAGTGATGGTACTTGTTCCAGTGAACTTGATCCCAAATCCCTACACGTTGCCCCAAATAAGAATAAGAATAATGAAGATGCTGGTTTAGCAGACTCGGCAAATCAACCATTTGTGTGCAAACTCATAAAAAGACAACGACCAGATGGAACAGAGGACGGTCGGGGAAATACAGGAAGCTGTAATGGCCAAAAAGCAGCGACTCTGAAACAGGAAACCTCCTCCTAAAAGGGGGCCTTAGCTATATGCTCTGCGTTTGTAACGGTTTCCACATCAGCATGAATCATGTAATTAAAGCCAGAAAACCAGCTGAGGTTTCAGGGAGAGCAGGCAGCCTCTTGTGTGACTCAGCTGTTGTTGAGGCAAGCCCGTCAAGACGGTCCCCACTTCCACGGCTCTGTGGCACACACGAGGCCTACAGCCGGGCGTCGGTGACAGCTCGGCCTGAACCAGCTCCGTATAGCAGCCAATGACCTCGGAGGTACTGTTAAATTAAAGTGCAGGCACACGTTCAGAGATTCTCGCAAGTTTAAAACAAAGACGTTTTAAATAGCTCTATCAGCGTACGTGAACGGCCCTTTGGTGGATGCAGACTGGATCGTTCTCAATTAGCCGAATCCCCTGCTGATTTGTGGCAGATGTAAGCGTGCGTCAAATGAGCATACAGATGAGCTTAGCTGTCATTTACACACCACAGCTGACTGACAGTGAAGCAGAAACAGGAGCATTAAGGAATATGCCCTGCAACAGTCTGGCTGGGCTTCTGGCCTCAAATGCTGAGCGCGGTCACCAGAAACCCCACACTGCATGAAAAATCATTGTCATCATTTCTATAGGCGGATTAATATAGATTACATTTAAGGGTTTAATATCAAATATAACCATAATTCATTGTTAACATATTTTATATTATTGTAGATGCCGCTGTAACAATGCAAGTTTCCCAACTGTGGGATTATTAAAGGTTGTCTTATGTTATACATACAAGCTATTATAATAATGTGTGTGTGTATATATATATATACACACACACACACACACACACACACAGAGTTGTGTCTATAAAAAACTGTGTATAAAAATATCTATGATGTTCAGATTCTTGGGGAATTTCAGCTATTTGTTTGTATTGGCAAAAGGGGCAATAAAATCACAACGAATAACATTCGTTTTCACGGACTTATAAATCAGCACTGGAAACTTGGTGAAAGTCTGTATGAAATAACAGTGAGTTTGGGAAACTATTAGCAGTTGCTATGGAAATGAACTTATTAAGTGAAACCCCAAAGTCTGACTCTGGCAGTAAGTCCTCCGGCTAATCACTTAAGCTCCCTTCAAAGGCTTCGCGGTGCCGCTGAAGACAGTGTCTGTTAAGCACGGGGTTTTCCCGGGTCAGGAAGACGGTCGTTTTGAGGAATGAAGCCCGGCCCACGGTGCCGATCGCTCTGGTGGAGCTGCTGATCAGAACCACGTGTAAAGTTCCGGCAGCCAAAGGGAATTAGCGCATATCAACATTTGGAGAACGAATGCGGAGCAATGCGCGACTGGATACTCCATATGTGATCAATAACGCGCAGATCACACGCCGTTTTATTTTCCATTGTAAGCCTTGAGTATCCGGACGGAGGGATTGAGGCACAAACACGGCTGGACACACGCACAGACTGTATGTACCACAGCTCGCCTACGTGTCTGATAATAAATGCACATGAATCTTGTAGTAATATTACAAATATATAATATGTCAAAAGTAATTTACTGTTCAGTATAAATAAGTATTCAACTGTAACTTTTGCAGAACGTAGATTATTTCTGTGTGAAATATTAAAATACATATTAATATTGGATTACAATAGTATTGCATTAAAAAATAGAACTTTAATTTACGATAAAGTTCCTACAAGTATTCCTACAAAAATGCATCACGATGAGATATACATGTACAATAACATCATAATATTTTTTTTAAAAAACCTTGCAAGTTACTATGTAGGAGTAAAATAGCTTTCTGGCCTCGTGACTTAATATGTCAAAATAACAAATGTCAGTTCTTCTTCAGAGAAGGGTTACTCCCTAAACTGGTGGCCACCAGGTTTCACCCTCAGAGCGGTAGATCATGTTTGTACATGTCCAGTGCTGGCTTACAGCTGGCCTGTCTGCTCTGTGACACATCTGGATTGAACCCCTATTCCTGACACTCTTTCAATTTACCCGAGGCCCAGTTAAAGGGTTTAAAATAAAGACACTACAAAATAGTGGAAAGCTGGATAAAATCCAGGCTAATAATTGATATTAAAATGTATGTTTAAGTCCCACTAAACTGATTGCATTGCTAAGACACTGAAAGATACTTGGGGTATTTTGGGAGGCTGGTTTTGGGGTTGCGGGATATTGAATGAGACTAAGGAGCAGACTAGATACGCTTCATCAAACCAGGACCTGAGCACTTGGCTCTGTGGACCAAGGGTAACGCCTGGGGCAAAAAGATCCGGCGATGACTCAGCTCCCAAGTGGGCCGGGAGAGTGGGGCTCGCCGCAGCGCAGATAACAGCCTTATCGCACCTGTCCAGCCAGCTGTCCACGTTCTGATGACTCAGCCGACCTCTCGGGGGCGTGGCCCGCGGACCCCGGGGCTTGTCTCCGCAAGGGCGCCCGCAGGGCTCATTAAAATTCAGGAGGCCGCGTGCCAGCGGGACAGCTGAGGATTCCGCTCGCAGACCGTCGCCGTAGAAGATGAGCGTGCCACCGGAGGGAGAAATGGAGCCGGGCTGCGTTTGGTCACACAGACCTACAGACCTGCAGCTGCAGCAGCCATGGCTCTGAAACGCTCCACCTCAAACACCTTATTGGATGCAGATGCTCGAGGAGCAGAAACGAATGGGATTTATATCCTCTTAATGGTCAAAAATCATATTACAGTGCAGATGCAGGCCAACGTATACATCATTACGTTTGAATTCATCTAACTCTCCATCCCCCAAACACTCATCCCGCACGGGGTCACACAGTCCACATTTATTTGAAACCAACAGTAAATATGAGAATTTCTTTCCTTCTCAGCTCCTTAAGATTAAAACTAAGCAGGAAGAAGTTGCTTCCAAGCTCAGGGAAGGCGAAAAGGTCAAACCAGTGAGAAGCCCGTCCACCCTAAAGAGAAATACCCATCCTTCTAGAGGAATATCATAATGAACACGTCACATTGCATCTAGGATGGACTTGCTCCATGTGAGCTTTTACAGGGATTGGCAAGGACAGAAGATCTTACATTTCATTTTCTGCTAGTTTTGAAAGAGCGCCATATTGACACACATTGAAAATCAGCACTTTGACGACGACTGTTTACTAAATGCAGCAGGTTACCCGAATACTGTTTCAAATTGCTCTTTTGACTGTGACAAGATCATGTGAGCTTTTGTTTTCTAGATGCAGTAATAACTTTCTAACTGAAGTTTTGCAAATGGAAAATGAGTCATATTACACCATATTGAGAAAATGACCAAGGGGAATTTTACACTGAATTTGTATCTTATATGAATTCTACTTATTTTTGTAATATCCAATTGATATTTCGAAACAAAATTTGAGGAAACCGTTTATATTTTGTGATCATAATCTCTTTAAATATACTTCAGTTATTGGAGTGTCCAATAAAAGTACTGATTCACTCCCAAGACCATATAGTAACTAATGTTGCTTTAATGCTATATGAATACCTGACCAATTTGAAGGAATTAATCTGCATCCTTAAGCCTTGGTTATTCTTATAAACACTAGAACTTGGTTTGTACAAAAAGTCCCTCTCTGTGAGCAATTTTTCTAAATGGATTCTCAGTTGTTTTGCGACACACCGAAACATTAACAATATGAGAAACTTAAAGCAGTGACATTCATGGTTGCCTCATGAAATAATAATGATTAATTATTAGTTACTTTAAATTATTATTGTGGCACAATAAATGAAATTACTATGAGGCAAAGATAATATTGTAGTGATAATAATGCTCATGCTGCAGGAGTCTTTTTCAGGTATCTGTGACTAATAAAATAAAATTAAAATTAAATATGTGCATAAACTTTCAGACCCCTAGAGGTCAGAGTGTGTACATCTTTGGCACCAACTACATTCACGTTATTTCTAAGCCTACTAACCCTCCATATCATTCTTGTGATGTTTGGCTATTAAAAAAATTACCACCCACCACCTACAGATTCCCAGTAGGGCTTGTGTAAGGACTTTGACAGTAATAACAATTACTAATACTACCTTCCTCATTCTTGATCAATTGTGGAGAGGCTTGTGAAGAGTCATCCTCTTCACTCCGGCTGTTTCACCAATAGATCTGATCATACACTCAGCCCCGATGCTGCCTGGATCAGCCGTCTTTCCAAACTAAGCAGCTGCGAAAACAGAGAACAGGCTTCGGAGTCGACTGCAAGATATACGGCAGCTCAGGATCCGGTGGTGGAGACGCAGGAACATGTGCGATGTTGGACAGATACCCAGCGCGCTTCACGGGAGTGTGATAGGGGAACGTGCCGCTGCTAAAAATACTACCTGTGCTTCCTAAATACTGAATCGGGAATTAGAATGTAGGGTTTCTGTTCCAAGACAATCATGTACGTTGCAGTGATGTGGTTCCAATACAGTGTCTCCCACTGTTATTGCTAAATGCTCTACTACTCCCAAGAAGGCATCCCAGGTTTATCTTATAAAATGTATGAGATTAACAGAACCAGAACTTCAGCTTCAGCCTACGCCGCATCCTCCCTACCATGTAAATCCCTCCCTCTGTAGCCTTGATGTTGTCCTCGGTAACGTGTTCCACTTTGTATTGAAAATGGACTTTTTAAATAAAACTGAGGAATTTAGGTTGCGAGCAGTTTAACTTTTTTTGTGCCAAGCAGGGTAAAGCTTGAAGGGTTTTAAACAATATGAACCTGGACAGTTGATAGAAAAGTGTTTAAAATGGATAGACCAGAAGTTGATATTGAGTCAATCACATTTATGGTCAGCATATCCACAGAAAAACAATATGTCAGAGAAAATAATCTATCTACCACAAGACACAGTTATCTGTTCCCCACATTAGGCTCTGAGATATATTATCATTATAAACTGTGTCCAGATATGAAGAAAAATGGTATAAGAGAATGACAGCCATGAGGCCTTGTATCCAAAGGAAATGGGCATAAATCATTTCTCAAAGATTACCAATCCGGCTGATGTCCAATCAGGTCAGGAGACTGTCGGCACGGTGATGCAAGCGAATGGCATCAAAAGCAGGCTTTGGCAGGAAGGGGCCTGATTTCTCCTTACGGGCTGTGAGGTTAGTGACGGCAGGGGGGAGAAGCCTATGCCAACTGGAGCTGCCAGATAACTGCCACCCTCGCAGTGCCCGGTTCACTTCACGGGGTTTCAGCCAGTGCAAGGGGCAACCATTCCGATAACCTGGTGTGGAATCCTGGTGGAGAATCGTCAGAGATGGGGAAAATGCTGAACCATAGATTATTATTTTACTTCTATTATCTTCCATACTTACTATTGGACTAAGAAAAATTCCCTGCAGGTGTTATCAAATTTGATCTTATCTAGTCTTAAAAACCAAAGCAGCACTCTGCTTCATGCCCAGGAACACGACAGCCCATGTTCAAATAAAATGCACAGTCAAGTTGCATGGGAAGTTATTATAAGTAGGGCTGCTTAATACCCCTGGAGCTAATAGGGGGGATGCTGAGCTCAACTCGTGCTGATTCATGTCCCAAGAAAGGCCCCAAGCAATGTTCTTAACATTCATTACTTTAGAATATTATCCTGCTTAATGGATGAAATATGAAACTATGTGTCTTTCACTCTGCATTCAGCCACTGCTACAGCTGAGTTATTAAAATCAATGACAGGGTGAAGTGGATCTACAGGCAGATGCCAGACAGACTGAAAGAGGTAGATTTCAATGATTAAGATATTGATTTATAATAATTTATCAAAAATTTTGTAAATCTGGATGGATTTTTGCCCTAGAGCTCATTACACTTTTTGCTACAAAAATATCCAAATGTCACTGGCTGCTTATAGATGTATCTTTCCTAATTTGATCCTTTATATTCATATTTCTTGATATATTTTTAAAGAACCAGCATGCAGGTTTTTTCAGTTACAGCAGCTATGTGGTTGCCGTTTTTGTACAGCATCCAGCTAAATCACAGGATGCGATGTCTTGCATCCTGCCCCACTTTAGACCTTAATGACAGCATCAGTGTGCTATGGGCACTTTCTACTGCTTTCTGGTAGGAATCCAGTGCTGCTGTGCTGCACTCTTCCTGTAAAGTGCTAGTAAGCGTCTCTGCTACAGGCAGCCGACTTGGACCTGCCCTATTTCTGTGTTCTAGTTAATCCACAATAATATTTCACGGTTTATCCTTTGCAAATAAACATTATTGAACATTTCGCCACCACACAATTCTCCAGCAGTTAGGAATACATCCTGTGACTGTTCTTGCGGGAGTTTACTGTGTATGACCAGATAACCAGCCTAGTACGTCTAACTATACTGAGTATCATGAAAGGTTAACAGCTTGGTTACATGACATTCTTTTAAAGAAGAGGATTGTGAACATCTATAGGCTCTTTGCATTTATTTATATAGAAGATGTGTTTTTACCCAAATCGGTGTACACCTGAGTAAGCAGGGGAGGCCTAACTCTAATCCTGGAGCCAGTGGGGTTAAGGGTCCTGCTCAAGGGCGCAACCGCAAAATCACTCCGCCAGTCCCGATATTTGAACCAACAACCTTTCAATCACTAGCCCAGCATACTAGCCAGCTGAGGTGCTAAATCTGCATTCCTGTTATTTATTTTCACTCATTCTTTGGTTTTATGCACTGATATATTTTACTTTGCTTACAGCTTTTCCATAAATATAATCCTCTGACTAGCCGCACTAAGCCCAGCTCCACTTTGACGCACACACTGAGACACATAGATGTTGTCTTACAAACCTTTGTCTAAGCTTCATGTTCATTGAAATGAGGTGAAAATGATCCTGTTACATATTATACTTTTGACCTTAGGAAATAGCTAAGCTGCCAAGTGAAGCAGTTTCTGACCCACCAAAAAATAAGGTGGTGACACTATAAGTGACATGATATAAAAACTCTAATCATTATCATATTGATCAAAAGACATTATCCATCCATCCATTTTCCATAACCATTATCCAACACAGAATAACAGTAAAAAAATGATTATTATAAAAAAAAACCTAAGGGCAAATAATACTTATGAAGGTCCACACATGGGTTTAACTATGGATTGATCATCATGGTGGATGAAAAATTGCTTGTCCCCAGTATTTAGCTTTAAGGGGCAACAACTCAAAGGAAGTAAACAAGTAAACATGAAATGTGAGCTAAAAAGGGTCCAGCCTTGTGACACCCAGAGCATATGACTTCCATAACTTGTCCATTACCCAGCCATCTCTGGACACAATCGAGCATGTGTTTCTGGAGCATGCCCCAGATCCAAGTCCCGCCCCTCAGCTCCTGCCATTGGCCAGCCTTCTTACTCAGCCTGAAACCCAATTCAGGCCAATTCGCCGGGTCTGCCACAGTCTGCGAGGTGTTTCACATGACCAGCCGTGTAAAGGAGCCAGACGCAAGCCGCATACCTCGCTGTGCACTCTGACGCATAGTCTAAGATAATCTAGGCCAAACTGTGTGTCGAGCATCCATCTCCTGCTCAGGGAGAAGTGTCCCTGTGAAGGAATGAAAAAATCAACCACTATGTGCGATTCACAATAAAGATTTAACTGTTTACATGTAGATGAGGATGCGGATGATGGGAGACTATGTATTAATTGAAAAAAACAATATCTTATCTCTGTATATTTAGGAACGGGATCTATACTTTTCAGTATCACTGTGGGGTCAATTATAAATGGAACAGAACAATTATAGATAGTCCATAAGATGGGTTACCAGACCAGTAAACATTAAAAAAGAGTAAAGATCGTTTATTTCTATTATATCAGTAGAATAGCAGAGATGTTCCTGTCAGCTCTGATTCTAGTCCTTGTGTTTGACCGGAGGTATCACACAGCATAGGCAAAAATATTAAAGAGTAGGTGCGGTACTTTTATAAGACAATACACTGAACAGGACGAGCTTTTCTCTGTGTCACATAAAAGAATACTACCAACAACTACAGCAGAGATCCAAAACGCGGAATGAGATATAAATTTGCGGAAACTTTATGATTTTGAGGAGTGAGAAAGCTTCATAAGAAGGCCCGTTTAAAATGTGCATCTGACACAGTCTACTGGACAGCCGGTATAACTGCAGCTTTCAGCTCCAAGTTTACCAGAGCATTCTGGAAGTTTTCTGTAGAACATCCCACACTTACCAGTATCATCAAGGCACAATATGACATTTTCAAGTCAGGTCTCGTCTGAACTATGTGAACTGATGAATGTTTCGTATTTATACAACACAATATGTGCTACAATAGCGGATTAAGAGTGAATGTCTCTACGCTGTCTGTAGTCTGTGACTGTCTGCGGGTGTGTGCATGTTCGCGCTCTGCTCTGGACTGGAATCCCGTCCGGGTGTTTCCCTTCCCCTGCCTTGTGCCTTATGCCGTCTGGGACAGGCTCCAGAACTCCTCCCACACTTATGTATTTGATAAGCTGTTAGAAGATGGATGGAGGTTTCTGCAGTAGAAACCTGGGCTCACTGTATCTCCATGTATTTTTCTGTGTATTGAGAAGAGCCAGCTGAGGTGGATCTGCTACTGGATTCTCAGCACATCTTGCCAAGCTGAACGTGAGAGAGGCAGTACATTTCAGCGGGATATTACACCTCATCAGGGAGGACCTTGGATTTCCCCACGAGAAGCTGGAATCACTCAGCAGGGGGAAGCACGGTTTGGCCTAGCAGACGCTGTCTACTTTTATCAGAGGCTGGAATGAAAATACTGGTGGAACGCATTCATTTTATTTACCTGCTTTTAAACAATCAGTAGCACCAAATCAAAATATCACAGCACACACTGCACCCAGAAAATCCAGTAATTAGTTAAACCCTTTCGCTGTTTCATATGCGATTATGTTGCAGGTTGTGTGCTTACTTAGTATATATACACGACCGATGGACAAAAGAAGGGAATCAATGCATTAAAAAGGACTGGAATTTTGATGTGGCCAAATCACAATCATAAGAACAGCTTCACGGGAGAATCATTAAGGCAAAGGTCAGAGGTATAAAATAAGTCTACACTTTGATGTGCAGGTTTTCAAAGCACCATGAGGCCAATAGCACAGTTCCAAGAGTCAGAACCTGAACCTCAGGTCCCAGAAATTGCAAAATGGTTTGACATCTCAGTTGGAAAAGTCTCCAAAAAACAGTGCAGCAAATGGCAAACGTGGAAGAAGATTAACAAAGAGGAACAATGGTGGCAAGTCAAAGCTCTCAGGCTAGCGGAAACTTAGCAGAGTAGTTCGCCCTTGATATTACCACAATGAACTAGCATTTCTTTTATGTATTTTTTTTCCTACATCTGGTCTTCAACTACCAACGTCTGTTGGTATGGGCAGCCATCTTACGCAGGTCACACTGCTGGGCATTTCAGGTCCAGAAACTACAAATACAGACCAGGATTTTGTTTCTACCAACTACTTCAGCATAAGGAGTCACAGACACAGAGTACTCATCTGGCTGGCAGAAACAAAATTTTGGTCTGGATTTGTAATTTCTGAACCTGAAATGTCAAACACCGGTAGGTCACCCAGTCTTATTAGAGCAAACACTTTTTCCTGTTCCCATAATCCAAATGGATGATTCCCCCATACACACTGCTGAACAAGTTCAAGGGTGGTTTCGTGAACACCAGGTAGCCGTAAAACATGTCCCCAATCACCAGACCTGAGCATGAATGAACATTTATTGTTAGTACTGGAGTAGCAGATTTACATCTCCTTCACCCATCAGAAGACTGGAGGCCTTTCTTGTTGACCCGATATCGCACTAGATGTACATCAGCACTCGTGTGTCAGCATTTTAATGAGCTCTAATGCTGCTCTTAAAGGAAACAGTGGCCTTACTCCCTGTTAGGATCCCAATGTGACTGTGACTGTTAGATGTTTCCTTTAGATGCACACAAACACACACATACACACAATCTGATTCGCTCCCATCCAGTTGACCATATGTAGAACCTAACAAGGACAGAGACAGAGACCAAGTCAGCTGGAGTTCATTACCTGAGGCTCCTGCTGGCTTGTGACTGGTGATCAATCACCATGGAAACCAAAAAGCTCCTCTAAGCCCAGCCCCTTGACATTACTCGGCCTACCACTAGCTAACATATCTTTCATCCACAGTGTATATGTAACTCTCAATGCGTGTAACATTAGTAATTGTAATATTAGCACAATTTTGGTGCTGGAGTTGTGAGACTTGGTAGTGCTCTCCTGTACTCTACCAAACGTCAAGTGATGTAACAATAAAGTGATTAGATTTTGATTTGATTTCATCCACCATGCCTGTTATTGTGTTATTGTGAGGGCAGGATTATGTCTGTATGTGAGGGCTACTGAAAGCAGGTCCTGGAGAAACTTAAAGAAGTGTTCAGTCAAGCTAACAACACTAAAGATAAAGAATCTAGAAAGTACCACTGAAAAGAATGTTTTTATAAGAGGAATGCCATGTTGGTATTTTACCAGGTATGATGTGTGACTCAGCGGCACAAATGCAGAACTGTCAACACTGGCATTTCTAGAAATTAATCTTCAAAGAATTACTGGGCAGGGATGAATGCTGAGCACTGAGCTGTGAATCCGTGAGAGCATCGAAATGCCATCCATTCTGGGGAAGATGATGTGGTCTGTGAATGTGACTTGTGCTGTGCAAAGACAGTTATTGCTGTAGTCAACAATATGTGACAAAAATATCTTTTCCATTTGTATTTCACAAGGACCAGAATTACAGCCGAAACGTGTTCATCATATAATCCACCTGGTGTCTAAAATCTTTTAAAAGATAAACATACCTTTCTTAAGATAATACATTCAGTTTCCTTGAGGAAGGAATTCCTTATTCCTACCAGAAGGAACTCCGATATGAATATCTAAAGCAGACAATAATCTTCATATTTCAAAGTTTGTTGAGGACCAATATAGATACAAATAGCCAGGACATTCTCTGCTCAACATACGAAAGCATCTTGACTCCTAATGACATATTTCCAATCTAAGGATGACAGAATGTCTGCTTTGTGAATAATAAAACAAGCAACTCCAGCCTGTCACACGAACAAGACGAATTACGCCATTCCCGTAAAAGCGCCACATTTAACAAACGCTGAGCTTTTTGTTTGCTTGTAAGTTGGTAGTTCGTTTGTTTATAGACGTTGCAATTAACCTTGCAAGGCCATGTGAGCTGTTTCTTGTGAGAGACAAAACTGTGTTTTATTTTCTGGCAGGGGCTCAATGAGTTGCGGGGTCAAACCTTGTGCCTGGGTGGAAAAAAGCATTTAATCAATGCTGCATATGTGTGCAGCCTTTGTGCTCTGCCAGCGAGGTACCATAAAAAGCCTAAATAAGATGCAATGCATAAACCATGTTTTCAGAAGCTATGATTTATTAGCAAGTGAAGGCAGATTATAGTCCTGTAACAGGAAGTGTTGTTTATTCATAGTTTAGCTTTTGCATTCCTTTCAGGATAGTATTTTGGAAATAGGTGTTTTGACCAAAAGAATGTTTAATATGAATAGCAAAGAAATTCTTAACTCTACAGGACAAACATAGTTGGCCCTTGAATATGGCCTGCAGCTGTTTGATAAGCGATAATGTCCATTTTGCAATTACTGAAATACGTAAGCACTGAAATATCCAAAATCACTAACAGAACATGTGTAAATATACAGTACTTACAGACTAGTATAATCATGCAAAGATCACTATCATATTTCCAGTTTTGCAAAACTCTTGTCATTTATCAATAATTAATATTGTGTACAGTACTATAAAGGTATAAAAATTGTTGTCAAACTAAGTAGCCTAAGTAGTATTTTATTTAATTTTTTAATTAAATCTGTGAAACACCAGCGATATGAATGAAAATATATTGAAAATCCACTAGTACCCTCTGGTGGTTGTAAATATGCTGACAAGAATGTAAACATTTTCTTGCCATACAGGGTTAGCGCAAAGATTGCCTACCCATAAGTTAGTAATCATTCACTCATATTTTAATATTAACCTACAGCGGAGGTTTTCATTATATACTCATATTATAATATTAACTTACGGGGGAGTTTTTCATTATATATACGGGAGGTGGGGGGACCTGTATGGCACCCTAGGCGTAGGGTTAGTGTTATATTAGAGAGAAACTGTTTCTCACAGGTTTTCCCCCCGAAAAGAGGGGTGAAGCCTCCTGCAGAAGACAAGATGCACGAGCTATCCTGTCCTGCTGCCCGTGCTGGGGCTGAAGTTGCTCTTTGGATTTGGTATAGGGTAATGGTTTGATTTAAGGATTGCGATTACGGTTAATTCAAGGTTAGGGTGTGTGTTAATGTCTGATAAATATCAAAGCCGCTGCCGTCGTTACTCAGGACCGGAGGATGCTCCAGTGTCACCAGTAACTTATATGAAGTTTCAGAAATGGAGAAATTAAGTGAAGCCTATTTAACGTTTTATGATAATTAGTTAATTGCTTGCATAAACAGTGTTGCTAACTTTGGTCATCTGGCTGGATCGAGTGAGATTTTAAATTATAGACAATGTTGCACACTCACGCATTTACATTATTATCTTGTAAGTAGTCTGTGGGAATTGCAAATTGCCCCAACAAATTTTATGTAGTTCCTTTTAGGTTTATATTCAGAGTCTGAAAGCGTGCTACTCCAGGGTTCCTGACGCTGGTGCACGAAAACAAAAAATATTAATCTTAAATAAGTCCCATCCACTACCTATTATAATTATGTAAATAATAAAACGTGTGCAAAATACACAAAATCGATAAAGTGTAACACTTAAATGATTTTTTTCCTGTTTTTTGGGGGCAAGGGCAAAGCACTGATTCGGGATCAGTTTCGACCACCGTAAATCACGTAAAGCCTATCATGCACTACACTGGGGAAAATGATCCAGAGCCTGCAGGCTCAATGCGCATCCAGGCCGAGGAGCATAACCGCGGCGGCGGCGAGCGCGACTCCCCGGCCGGCGGTGCGACCTGCGCAGCCAGGCAGGTAGAGGTCGGCTGGCGTGGGACGGGCATTAGGGCACTCTGGTCCAGTGGGGTGGCCGGCTCGCCATCTAACTGGCTCTCTAGGTCCGACATCGGCGGGCTGCGCTGTGTTTACAATGCAGTCGGCCACATAGGGAAGGAAAATATCGAAGGTAGGAAAAGAAAGGAGCAAATACGGTGTTAGGTGGTTAATTACCGGGGGCCGTGCGGGTAGTTAAGGTGCGTAGATCGGCAACGTGGACGCATTAATGGGCTGCTGCGGACTTTAGTGTCTGTCGGTGTTTTATTTATGTTCTTCATATAGCCGAAGTCGATTGCCTGATCTTCTAGTAAATAACTGTATTTGGTTTTTATTATCTATTGATCAATTGGTATTGTAGGTATTTTCCGCCTTCATCTTGACTTGTATTAAAATACACATTTTCCTGACATCCGGGTGCCTTTCCTGGATCCGGGTTTGATCGCAGTTTGTTTGCCCGTGTGACCAGCCGTCTTTGGAACTATCAATGGCCGCCAAGTGCCGTTCGCAGTAGCTCCTGGGTTTGGGAGCTGTCGCCGAGAAGCGGGCCGCCGATCCTGCCTTATTACGACGAGCCCGGACCGGTACCGGGCACCCGTAAACTTCGCGGCTCGGCGTCCATGAAACCAAGCGCGCAATTGCGTGTTGCTTCAGTTTTACAGATTTTTGCAAGTCATTATAACCTATTTAGATGCTGCTCGTGTCACCTGATACTTTCAACTGTTAGATGCTTGCGGAAATGTATGCATATTACTAAATAATATAATAAGCTCTCCTATAATAATCTAATTCCCACAATATTGTATCACTCTTTGGATCCTCTGCATCACAAATAGCTTTCTCTTTATTTTCTCTTCACAGAGTTAATCAGTGAGGATTTTGTCTACTAAGGGACGAATGACGAGTTCTCCAATGAAGGGCGGTGTCCATACTGACCCCTCGGATCATTCTGACCCTTGTCCCCTGGCTTCAAGCAGCGAGATAACTGAGCATGAGTTTTCCTGTCACTGTTGTTACGACATCCTGATCAACCCCACAACCCTTAACTGCGGGCACAGTTTCTGTCGGCACTGCCTGGCCCTCTGGTGGGAATCCTCGAGGAAAAACGAGTGTCCCGAGTGTAGAGAGCGGTGGGAGGGATTTCCCAGAGTCAACATTTTGCTGAGGTGGGAATGGAATACAATTGTATTTACCAATGTAACTAAGGGTTAGAAAAATCTGCCATGAGTTGAAGCTGTTTTTAAACACCCCAATGCATTTTCGTAACTTTAGTTTTCGTAGTTTAAAATAGCTTGATCGTAGCCCTTCGCTGACACATTTTTTTTTAAGACTGTCCTTACATAAATTTTAGATTGTGGGTTCCCTGTAATGAAATGAACAGACATTCTAGATGACAGTTAGCAGTACTGGTACTTGCTTGGTGCCACACAGGTGAATTCTCAGCATTTGAAAGTGCAGCATGTCTTGTTTCAGATAGTAGTCAGCACAGTGTAGTGACCCTCCACCCACAGTAGAATGATTTCAGGGCCATTTGAGTTGTCAGAGGGGATGATATTTGATTTTGTCTAAGCATTTTAGTTCTATTTCCTTTTATTCCTTTAATTAAATGTAGCTGTATTTTGATTTTAAGGATTGAAGAACAAATTTCCAAAACTTAATCCACAAGATACATTTTCAAGAAAAATGCCGTGGACTTAGTTTAGACAATGTAGTAAAAGTTCTTTGTTGAATTGGATGAAAACTGAGTGAGTTTTGGTTCCCAGTAGCGTAACTTGAGGAAGCCTGACTGTCGGTCACTGGCGGTCTCATCTGGGAAGCAAAAGAAGTTTTCAGTGGGTTCTGGAAATTTTGCTCTTCAGTTGTCTGCTCCAATATAAAAGTTTTGAATTTGTTTTCTTGTCTCACAGGGATGCAGCTGAGAAGTTATTTTCCAGAGTAGCTAAGAAAAGGCGGGAGGAGATCCAGAATAACCCCAAAATTGTGCGTAGCTTGCTTGCCTTCCAGAGATACGGGGATGAGCAGGGCTCCCGAGGGCCTGTGCTGAACACCCCACGGAGAGGCGCTGCTGCAAATGGCTTCTTCTCTGGCGTCCTCACCGCCCTCACTTGTGTGGCTGTAAGTGTTTTTTTTTTAGGACGTTCTCCGTGGTTCCCATGGTTTTGCTCGCGTTGACCTCGTCGGCTCTGCGTCGGAAGTCCGTTTCAGATTCTGGCCGGCACGTTTTTCACCCGTGGTCCCCTCGCTTCCCGCTGGTAGGTCATGCTGCTGGTGTATCACTGGAGCAGCCGAGATGCCGAACACGATCTCTTGGTCCACAAGCCTGTGACAAAATGGACCTCTGAGGAGGTCATCTTCTGGCTGGAAAACCTGGGACCTTGGGCTTCGCTGTACAAGGATCACTTTCTAAGAGAGCAGGTTAACGGCAGGTATGTCATTCTTGACTAATCCCGAGCGGCTGCCCTCAGACAATTATTGCGCTTCAGCCGAGAGTGTGAGCTGCCCAGCATGTATAGGCTTCAGTGGCTTTGCTGCTTGATAGACTCCTGATCATGCTTGGAGATGAGGAGCTCTCCAGGAATCCATATGGGATTGAGAACCAGACGCACCGTAAGGCTGTGCTGGCGGAGCTGGAGCGTGTCAAATCCCTGGGTGTGAAGCCGCCGCAGAATCTCTGGGAATACAAGGTCAGCTGGGGCCGTTGGTGGTGCTAGAAACCACATCACTGGATCACCGGCCTGTTTACCGGAGTATTTACTACATCCATGACAAATCGCACGAGCAGCGTTATGAATACATACATAGAAGTGCTGCTTGAGAACTGCTCTGTAGTCATCTGATATTTACGTGACATATAATGTAGGCCTTGATTAATGAGTGACGCAAGCATCTCTCTGGTCTAACAGCTTTGTCTGCGGTTTTCTCGTTTAAGGCGGTCAATGCTGGGAAATCCCTATTCCTGCTGTATGCCCTGAAGAGCACTCCAAGGCTCACCATCCTGTACCTCTACCTGTTCGATTACACTGACACCTTCCTGCCTTTCATACATACCTGCTGCCCGGAGCAGAGTGAGGAACCGCAAGAAGATGTTTTCATGTCTAGAACTTTCGTAAGGGGACCTTTCAATTGGTTCATGAAGGATAACTCAACTGGGGTATAAGTTGCTTCTTGAATAATGCCCTGCCGGCTGGCTATTGGGAAACGAAAACGTGTAATACAATTGCGTAGGTGTGCAGATGGATTATTTAACAGGAGCTAGCTGTGATGTTCGTCAGTCTAGTGTTTTTCCTTTTTCTGTTTCTGCAGAATCAGAACCCTAGCTGGAAGCAGTGGACTGAATTCCTGGTGAAATACTCCCTGCTGCCTTACCAGTTGATAGCGGAGTTTGCCTGGGACTGGCTAGGTGTTCACTACTGGACGTCGCGATTCATCATCATCAACTCCATGCTTCTGTCCGTGCTGGAGGGCTGTGCTCTGTATCGTCTCTGGATCCGGTCGGAGCTGAGGTACTTCTTGGGGCCCAGCAGGGATAGCTGGGGGGCTCATTTTCTTGGGTTTATTTTGTAATTAAAATGTAGTATCGATTTTGATAACTTTTTACATGACGCGTATTAGAACGTTTTACACTAGTATCCAGTATTGTGGGCAAAATGTTTGGCATTACATTTTTAAAAATTACTACATGAATATTCATGGTAATGTATAAACAATCAAAGAATGTTAAAAATTTCATTCATTGGATGATTAAGCAGCTGGAGTAACTAGGATAAAGTCCTGAAATGTCTAAAAATTGGAAGCGTTTCCACAATTTTGGCTACTAGTGTATGTTTACTCTGAGTCCTTGTAATTGTTTAATTTAAACTTAAACAGCTTTTGACAGATTACTTCTTTCTCTTCCAGGATTCTCCCTCAGAAAATGTGGAGCCATTTCTGGAAGGTGTCCGTAAAAGGGTTCGCCGTTGCCGTCTTCTGGCCAGTGATTCCGCAGTTTGCCTGTAACTGCTTGTTCTACTGGGCCTTGTACTTCAACCCCATCATAAATATTGAGCAGGTTGTCCAGCAGGTGCTCCGTCCAGAAACACAAGTGCCATAAAAATAATACCCGCAAAGGCTACTGAGGTGAGTAGCTAGGGCTGTCCTACAGCTCCACCCACTAAGATCAGCTTACACATTACGCACTCGGTCTTTTGGGCAGGTACCACGTTAGCCGAAAACAGGTATGTGAGACTAGCTAAAGGGTATTTATCAGCAGGGCACCTTTGACAAACAAAAAGGTAGAATCGGATGTCGCCCACCATGATGCTGACTAAGTCAGGGTAGTATGAAGTCCACTGTAATTGTAAACATCACTCGATATCGTGATATTCATATACTTTGACTGGCAACAAGCTTTTCTTTTCTTTTTTGTATGGGATCGAAGGAGCCATACTTATTTTGAAAGGGGTTACATCATGAGCAGACTGGGAGTGTGCATTCTGTTTCACAGCTTGTGCCGTTACAATGAACACCGAAAGCGGGACAATTGTTTTCTCAGCTTTTATGCAAAAGATTTATCGCAATAAGAGACATACTAAGTCTAGACTGTGCCGAATCTTCCATGCTTCAGTTCTGAGTTTTCCTCCCATGGTTTGTACGATGTATTTAGTTTGTTGCAGCTGACTTCTTTTATACAGTAAGTTTTATTTTCAAAGGCATGGAATATGTTTACCAAAAGCTGAAATTGTTTTGGGGGGGGAGGGTGATTGGTCCTCAGCCTGATTTAAATCTGTATAAATTTTTTTTTCTTTTTGACCTTTTAATTATTCTTGCACTTTGTTATAACTGTGACTTATTCATGTTCCTGGACAAAAATGAATAAGGTTTAGGAATCATTAATAAAACTTTTTTTCTAAAAAAATTAAAAATCTGTAGTTTTATTGAGGTGTACTTGGTTCTTACAGGATAGCAAAAGTTACTGCAATATGGTATTTTTAAAGATATAGTTGCTTGTCTTTGTTTTGTCATTTAGCATAAGCATTGGCCATATTTTGATATAAGAAATAGACTAACTCTCTTGATTGGTCAGTGGCTTTATAGAAACTCATAAAGAGCAGTTTGATGAAATCAGTGGAACAAGGACACAAAAAGTATGTAACATATAAGACCAACTCAGCCAAGAATGACAGACCTGCTAGAGGAGACACACACGTCATGTGACGCCTCCAGGAAGTATTTTCGCACCAACAACCTGGAAGTGAATCAGCGGCTAAAAGCAAACGTGTCTAAATCGGTTTCTATTTCAGTCTAAAGAATGACAATCCAGACAGCAAAAATAGCTTTTGCCTTTATTTGTACAAATCATAACTGAAAAGACAAGCTTTGGTTTTAATTGCAAGTAAAAAAAAGTCTGAAAATATGACGAAAGATGATATTTGATATAGAATCTTCTGCATCATTTATTTGGTCAAAAGCAGTGATCAAAAAATCTGGAAGAACTAGAATCTCCACTGGGCATGTGCAATAACAAACAAAAACAAAGATGACAAAAAAAATGCTTTTCACACCCATCTTGTGGTTTCTGTGTGTGTTTATCTCCAAGTATCACTTTTAATATTTTTCCTTGCTGCTGTTATAAGTATAAAGCGAGGCAGCAATACTGCAACATGAAATGCATTCATAGGTTCAGTAATAATTGCACGTTGGGTACTCGAATCCACAGAGGAAGTCGGGCCACACTGCATAGTCTGGAATGAAGGGTGCTTTTCTCAAGCATTTAGCCACGTCCCTGTCACACCTGCACAGCATCTTCTCACACTTGTCCTTCAGCGATTCTAGAATGAGCGGAAACAGGTTTTATGTTGACCTTTGTAAAACCTCAGTATATACAGGCACCTATGCAGGGCTGCACAAGGACACGACCCCATACCTGAAAATTTCCACCAAATGCCACACCTCCTCCAAACCAAAGCTACCATTATCCGCATTCATGTACCCCCACTAGTGTCTGTGCCCCTGAAAGTTGTCCCCGTCCCCCGAGCCAGTGAAAATTAACCAGGGGCAGTGGGGGACACCAAAGTCCAAGGCTAATTTTGAATCCCAGTCCGGCCCTGGTTGGTACCTTTTGTTAAAGCAATAAAACCAACTGGTATATTTTAAATAGTGGGTTAAATTGTAACTAGCATTTCATACTACATTTGCATACTGCATTCTTTGCTTCCCTCAGTCATCTGGGATTTTTCCACATTGCACTGATATCTGCACGCTGGGAACATGAAGAGTAGGTACCGCAGGAGATGGTCTCGCAAGCCCAGGGGGACTTCTGTGCCTGGACCTGGCAGCCGGCCCTCTCGGCCTTCTCGTAACAGCAGTCGTGTCTGTGACAGCACCTTTGGGGAACCACAAGGTGTACATATGAAAGGCTATGATATAATTATCTCGTCCGGTGTTTAAAATTAAAATTCTTACCAGCTCAGTTTAATTTTCATTTTTATTATGCTTCTGTGGCTGTCAGCCCTAAATTTAAACGGCATTAATAGTTTAATTTTATATATTAAACTCTGAATAATTGTACTGAATGAATGCCCTAAACTTGATGATTACTTCAGAATAGAATAGTCATCTCAACCCTTTAAGAAATCTAAATAAATATTTATGAATTGCTTGAGAGCATTTTTAATGGATGCATGAAAGGTAAACATATGGTTGTTGATTCTGTCTCAGTGAAACTCCCATCTTAGTCTACAATCACTCCAGCACAGAAATATAATATTATCAAACAAACCATCCATTTAGGAAGCTATGTCGCACCAGCTCATTTTTTAAATGAGAGGCTCAGCTTAACTTTATACTAGCTAGGCAACTGCATATTTATGCAACACAGATACTTAACTATTCCAGTGTGTATTCCTCAGAAGCACATTGCTGATATTATATGATTACTTTATGATTGACGGTTAATTGGCTTTCTGGAGTTATTGTGCTCAATAGAACATTTTGTCATAAAGCTGTGTTGTATATGGTTGCAAAGTGTTTTGGTGTCTAGTATATAAATAATAATCATTAATTACACATTGAAGCTGCAAGCAAAACTTCAAAGGCTTGCACCTTTCTTTGCCCAGGACTTAAAAAGGCAAAGTCGCCAGTGTGCGATCACGCCTAACTTCACAGACCTCATATACCTTTTAAGACCAATATAGCATTATGGTGACCCAAATGAAATACAGACGCGTTACTCTGCTTGTGTGTCTGTCTTACCAGTCTGCTTTGTCCCTGGGCCAGCCTTGCCCCCCCAGGCCACAGTAGCAGCCGTACATGATGTAGGCCAGAGAAGATCTCCCAGTGCCACACTTAACGATTCCATCAAGTTCCAGCAGACCCCTTCTACTCCGCCCGGACCTCCCGGGAGTGAAGGACGCGGTGCACACTGCAATCGGTGCAAATAAAAATAACAATTAAATATTTAATATTTAAATTTGTACATAAAGATTTACAATATTACGGTTACAGTAAATACAATAGGTTTTCTGGAACTTCTTTTTATTTGTAATTTTATAAATACTGTAAAACATCCATTTTAGCTTTTACGTAAAATTAAATAAAAAAGATACGTCAAAATTGTCTGACGTTTACAAAATCTAATCGCAAAGAGATGTATGCACAACGTATGTTTTCTTGATAGAGATTTATGGCTAATTTTAGGCGGACAGTGGAATACAACCAAACCAAATCAGTTTTACTTGGGATTTAAAGGCACTGGTGAACCTAGAAGATTAAGGATCATATGCACGGAAGGGTGATCTTATTACCAATACATTACGTGGTACAGACGCGGACATTTATACAGCTGAACTTTGATTTAGTGCTAGAGCAATAGTAAATACTTACCAGACAGCAACAGGAATAGGAGAGAAAGGACAGACATGGCTTTCCCAAAGATATAGCCTACACCGCGGATGGATTTCTAACCTGTTCAAGCCTTTCGTGCGCCGAGAATATACAAAAACCTCCTGCATCACTTTTATAAAGGTACCATGAGTACAGCCCTCAAAACGAGGGCGGTTCCAGTGATTTGGGGGCTTTGGGTAGAGGTTCCTCCACACGTTCTGTAATCACAGCCGATCCTAATATGTGTGTGTGTGTATGTATGTGTTTATATATACACACACATACATGGAATATGTCTTGAGATATATTAATAATAATGCATGAAATTACTTTAGACAAAAGATGTTGATTTGAAACAATCCAAAATGTTTTCCATCTAATTTAATAATTTGAATGGATAGTAATCAATTTAATTAAATCTGTCGGAAAGTTTCTTGACTCGGTATCCATCGTTTAAAGTTGGTTAGGAACAAGCTGCATTGTTACCTTATTTAACTTTTACCTCTCTTTAGTTAATCACGTACTGTCACACTTACGCTGCAGACCAATAGCATCACGTGGAGGTCGCCAAATGAACAAGGGACATCTGACTGCATCTCCGGACAAGAACAAAGAGGAATCGATAATAAACGTGGAGAAGGAAGATGTTTTGCTTTTTTATCCCGCGCTTACCAAATTCACACCGACAGACTACGCAGAAATAACATGTAGATTGAATTAAACTGACATGTCCCCAATCTGTTGCTGTTAAATGGAACAACGTTGACAGCGTTCTTATTAACTTCTCACTTAATCTATCTGAAGTTATAGGAAATTCGGTAACTATTTTTAATGACTGGTGCAGATTCCATATAGGCCTACTCACTTTCCTATGTAAAACGTAGGTTGCATGTAGGCTCATGTCCTTTGTTGATGTTTATTTAAGAATGGTATATCATTTGAAAAAGTTAGAAGTAAGTATTTTTATGGTCATTGTCATATTTTGATTTATTTCAATGTGCTGAAATATTTTTTATTAAGTTTATGGATGTCACTGTCAATTAGGCTATATCAATAATCGAGTATTCCACCGATTTATTTGACGATTCATGGAGTAGTCATTTATTATATTATAATATGTTATATTAGAGATACATTACATTTGACGTACACAAGACAGGAACCAGCCAAGAATTGCAGGGTCATAGATACGCTCAATTTATGGCATTTAAATTGCATATTTTTGCACAATGGAAGGAAACTGGAGACCACCAAAAAGCCACACACACACACAGGCGGTGTGTGCATGGCGACAGCACAAACCGCTGCACCACGCGATCGTTCACGTTGCAATAACCGCGATAATCTGCTTGCTTCAAACTATCAGTATGTTGTGCTAAAACATTCTTAGTCAGTCAAAGGAAAGAAAATTTAGCAAACGTTGCAATTCTAACGATGATTTGATTTTTAAATTATCTAAATGATCCAGTGTATGTAAAAAATCAGTCTTAAGTTTAGTACTTTTGCATGCGCTCTGCCAAGCAATCATAATCATTATCGTCCTTGGTGTTTGCATTTCATAGTGATGACATTGAGTAAAGGCAAATGATTTATCTGTCCTGCCTACCACCAACTTATTTGATCGAATTTGTTGGTAGGTAAGTATAGTAGGTCCATTTGGATACAGGTCTTTAGTTAATTTTCAATTCTTAAAATGTCACAAAAGCATCAAATATCGTTTAGCCCTGCTCAACGCACACGATATATTCACACTATATATTCCCCAAAAATATTATATGGTTAATACGTACCCTGTCGTGTAAGAGGATGCAGCTAAATGACGGGGCTAACTTTTGTTTTAGCTGCAAATATTAATATTTTGACATCGAGGAATCGTAGAAAGTCAATTAAGCGAACCGATTTAAAGTCAAAGTGATAAAAAACAGACTAGCCTATATGGTACTTCAAGAGGCTAAATGAAACATGTCTATGCTAACCTCACATTATTGGGTATGTCAAACCCAGAAATCTAATTTTAAGAGTGTATGCATTGCAGTCTAACTGTGGTGACATTGAAGTTTTGCTTTGTAATACTGACCGACGACTGCATTTTCGTTCACGTTTAATGTTAAGTGCTTCCATACGAATGATGGTTTTCGCTCTTTACTTTCACCTTCATCCGCTATGCGCCGTCTGTCTTCCGCCATATCGCTAAGTAATCTAGAAGAAAATTTTAATTGATGCTTTTTAGTGAGCATTCATCCGCTCTTATTGAATTAAAGGCACAGGTAGCTAGGCCTATACAGTACTGTGCAAAAGTCTTAGGTAGTCAAAGAAAATTAGTTTAAATTATATTCATGTTCTTGGAAAATTATGGTTTTATGTCTTTTAAAGTGTGTCACCTTAACTATTTCAAATCCCTTCCTAAAATCACCCCAGTAGGCCTTTTTGTAGCAACCATGCAATACATCAGTGGTTTTTTCTTTTCTTTTACTTGATCGCTAGCATACCATGTCCACTTAACAACACCTGAATGACTTTTCTTAACTAGTAAACAAATTAATTAAACAAGCTGTTGGTGAAATTTAACAAATGCATGGAATGGCTGAGTTGTCCCGATGAGAGGTTTGGGAACTGAAACGGTGTTGTTCTAGCCATCCAGCAAGATATCAGTGACTGTTGGGAGGACAGATGATATTCCTGTTAGTTTTTATAATGTTACTCTTAATTCGTATATGCTCTAATGTTAAACAGCGTTTTTGTTCTGAGCAAAGTATGTCTGCTTGAGACTTTAGCACAGTGATGTATGTTGACTAATAATGCATTTTATGAACAATACCTTTATTTCAGAATTTCAGTTTATTATACGTTGATTTTAACTATACTGTCAATTGATTATTACACCTCCACCACAATCAAATGTAAATGTTTTTGCATACACGTATGTCCTAAAAAAGCATAAATGGATGTTTGTTGACATAATTATAGTATAGTTTGGGTACTGCAAGCTATTTTCAAATATTAATTTTACCCAGTTATTATCGCACCCTGTAAAGCGTGGACTCATCTGTTTAAACTGTATTTATATAAACAAGACAAACAATAATTTAAAAATCACTTGATGGAAACCTTTGCTTTTGAACAGATTTTTTTCCAGGACTGTTTCTCAATTAAGCATGCATGATTTGTAAAGAACTTCACACGTCGCATTACAGTAGGTAATGTACAGTTAACTTGGTGCCGAAGCGACCGTTTCCTAAGCAGCGCCGCGGCTCCACGCCATTGGCCGGCGCGGTCGCGTCACCCAGGCGCCTCCGCTTCTGTAAACGCGACGCAGTTACGCGACGCTCCCCGGGAGCGGAAGTGCGCGGGGTACGTGGCGGAGGAGGGTTTGCTCGCTGTCAGGCGGTGCACGGTTCTGGTCACTGGTTCGGCCGACCGTGTTTGCCCTCCTCTGTGGGCCGGTGTGCAGGTGTCGTGCCAAACTGAGTGTTTAAATGGAAGGGACGGGCTAGGCGTCTGTAATGCTGCGCCGGTTGCGGGTGTCACTTCGGCAGCTGGGGAATCAGATGGCTCGAAGACCCGATCTTCTTTGTGGAGCCATCGTGCTGGGCTGCCTTTTTGTTATCACTATAAAATTCACTTGCAGGTAAGCACCGAGCTAGGGGGTCCGCTGAAAAATCAAGTAGATTGCTGACTTAATGCCATTTAATCGTAACTTGCACAGCATATGGATGCTGGCATGTGGATGAAATGTGCAGAATACACTCGCTTGGATTGAAACTTCTGCTAACAGTCCGGATAGCCGGAATAGAAAACATCTGCTTGTATTTTCCAGCTGCATCGTATATTATTATTGCTGCTGCTATAAACGTCCAGTGTTTGCTAAATATCACATTAGCCTGGATATTTAAAGAGCTGGTGAGGTAACCGAGGCTGTGCCAGTGCTATTGGACTTGTTCGGGCTCAGCTCTCTACCTCTGTAAATATGAGCAGTTAATATAATATAAATAAATTGATACATTTTCTGTGTGCGTTTGGAAATTGTCATAAATCTGTAGATTGTATGCCTTTTCCTGTCAGATAATCGACTTAATATCTTACTTTGACAAGAAGGAACTCTAGCTACCATGACCGCCTGTATTCACCAACTTTGGTGCTGTGCAGTTGGGACGGTTTATCTATCTAAGCCATTATGACCTTTCTTATATTATGTTCAGATTTCGTACCAAATTGTCCATAATACACACGCACAAGCTGTAACCAATCAGATTAGAGTGTTTAAAGTGATTAAAGGAATTCAGGACTAGATGCCTTAAGGCACCGTTAATATGTAACTCACCTCTCGTTTTACTGTACTTATGAATGGATTTTATGTTGTACTCCACTGTGTACTATTCCTCAGCTGAAGCAAACAAATCTTTGATATCTAATACTCCAAATGGATGGTTGTACTCTACATTTTATTACTGTGTAATATTTTCAGTGTTTTTGGGAAGCTGGTGTTATTTATTAATTTCGACACTGGTCCATTCCTCTAAGTAGCCGTGCAAAGAATGTGGTTGCCCCTGCACGGCCTCCCCACCGCTTCTTCTCGCCCGATGCACCGGTGGTGGACCTTTTCCTAGGGCAGCTGGACCAGGTGGACCGGCTGCGGAGCGCGGCTGAGATCTCCCTAGTCTTCTTCTACGCCCCCTGGTGCGCGCACTCCATCGCCGCTCGGGAGGAGGTCCAGCAGGTCGCGAGGAAGCTTTCCAAAGAGGTATGCTCCTTGTTTATGCCTCGGGACCAAATGGCTGGTTAATGTCACCATCTCCTAGTGTGTCTTCACTTTAACAGTAAGAAAGCAGCTTCTCAGAAGATAGCTTTTGTGGAATTGGGGGGAAAAATAGTTTTTTTCCCCCTCACCTTGTCTCTGAGGGTCTCTATGCAGCAACCAGAATGTCGTCGGTTTATAATAATATTATCTCGCTCATTTGTATGGTGCTGTGGTAGGTGCACTGTGTGCTTAATGCTGATGTTGGATTGAAAAGAAAACGTGACGTGGTTTTAATTTCTGCAAATCGAACTGTGTGCTTGGTGTCAGAGCTCCCTGCGGTGTCTTTTATTCTTTTTGTACAGTGTTTAGTTTTTACAGTATTCCATGGATATGGGTTGAATGAGTTTCCCCACTGTCTTGCTGTGTGCAGGTCCTATTTATAGCTGTTAACTGTTGGTGGAACCAGGGAAAATGCCGGAAGAGCCAGAACTTCTATCAGTACCCAGTGATACACCTGTTTTACCGAAGGTGAGACCGCACGTCTGTCTGAGGAGATGTACTGCTCAGAATGACGTGTTCCTCCTGGACCCTTGAATTTTGGTACCTTAAAGTTAGGGGTCCCCCCATTACATTAGATCGATAACATTTGTTGTGCGGGGGTGGGGGGGGGTAATTTGCTGAATGGGTGTGGCGAGGCTTTGCAATGTGTACAGAAATGTGGGACAAGTCGTATATAGTCGTGTATAATTCTGAATGCAGATTTTATTTTTCAGTGCAGGGTGATTCTGTAATGTTCGGGTGCCAACAGTACCCCCATCCCAGTCGAATACTGTTGGTTTGCGGGCTGGAAACTCCAACTTTGAATGATTTTCCTGTCTGTATAGACAGTGAGTGTGTAAATGTTTACAGTATGTAAATTGTCTTACAGGTTTGGGCCTATTGAGTACAAGGGACCCTTCATGGCCGCCTACGTGGAGAAGTTCATCCAGAGGGTTATCACCCCTTTGACATACCTGCCTTCACGAGCAATGCTGCGAGACTTCCTCGCTCACCATGAGGTAAGGAGCAGTGGTAGCTTGGTAGAGCCTTCTTTCCTTCAGGGTTGACTGTCACTGCGCTAATCTGCAGGCCGCTCCCAGTGGAGCTTTAATTCATTACAGCGGTTTCTTTGGTGTTGATATGCAAATTGTTGTGTTGTGTTTTTTTTTTTTTTGCATTAATAATCTGCATGTACTTCTACAAGTAGTGTTTGTATAATATCGCACTGACATTTCAGTTCAATATTCTGGTATAAATTCCAGCCGTGTGTCTTTAAGAACATGCAGAAAAAGCATCTGATATAGCGGACTCGCATATAACGGAATTTCGCTTATAACGGACAAAATTTGGTCCCCCGGGCCCCTTTTAGCTGTAGTTTTGTTCAGCTATAACGGACAAGCAGGCTCCGCCGACAAGGCGTGTGGCGTGCTGGTAATATCCAGCACATATACGTAGTCGGGATTATTAATAATCACGCATCTGGTCAGGTAAAGTTGGATTGGACTACATGTCCAATATAATAATCTATAATCTGTAGTCTGCTGGGATGTGACATGAGTAAATGGTGTCCTGTAATTGTGTTCTGGGCAAACAGCAACTCTGGATATAACAGACTTTGGATATAACGGACTGTTTTGCCAGGTCCCTTTAAGTCCATTATAATTGGATTTCACTGTATTTATCGTGTGTTTTTTTCTTTTTTCCCCTTTCCTAGCCAGGAGTGGTAGGTTACTTTGAATTCAATGCTTCACCACAGCCTCCTGGATACATCGTATTCCTGACATCAGCATTACAGGCTTTGAAGAGAGGTAAGTCAAATATCTAGGAAAAATGTTAGCAAAATAATTACATATTTCATATTTCGACATGTATAAGTCATATTTGTATACCATTGGAATTTTAAACCATGAGCATTATTCTCCTACGATTTTGGTGTTAGAAATCTTTGGTTAAGCGACGCTCAGCTAGCAGTGTGAGAATCGATTAATCTTACTGACAGTATGGTTTGATACTGAGTTAACTTGAACTGGGTTATTTTGAGTTGTGAAAACACCACCAACTTTGGTCTCGAATGAAACATCTTGACTTTTTTTTAAATAAAGTTTTTTATTTGACCATAATCTTATTATGCTGTCAGATTTGTCAGGCTGAACAAATGCCGTTTGATGTCGGTTCTCTGCAGCGGGCTGCTCTCTGAAGACTGACTCTCACTCTCTGACAGAGAGCCTGTCATGCTGTCATTCCTGAATTGCTTAGTTTTTTACTTCTGGCGGTTTTTGTTCTCCTCTGAAATGACTCTCGCTCAAAACGGTAATGTACCATTGCAAGCGGGGATTAAAGTGACATGCTGTCGGTTTGATGACTTTCTGATAGTCTCTGCCTCTCATTCGTCCGTCTCTGCCAGTTCACACACGCACCGCTGCTTTGGGGTCTGCAGTTGCCAGTCAGCATTTATTTAACAGGCGTTTGTAGATTTTCAGTCCAGAATAATATATGGGAAAGAACTGAATTTTAAGATTATCATAAGGACTCCAGGCTTGATAGACACTAAACCTCACAAATTAACCTGTCATATTATATGAATGATGTTGGTGTGCCAAGTTTGGCTCCGAGTTTAAAAATATTTAAGTTTTATCTGATCACGAAGGTTGGAGATCCCTCTCGAATATGCCCTTAGAAAAGGCTGCTTTTTTCTGTTCTGTTTAAAGGAATCCTGCGCTTGAACAAGGTGGCTTGTTGTCTTAGTAGGTGTCAATGTTGTCTCACCCCCCCCCTGTGCTGGGGGTCTGTTGCTGCTTCCCCTCTGAGACATTTGCATGTACCCTCTGTGTTTTGTCGTCTTTCTCCAGGTGGTCCAACTTCTTCCCTCAGTCCAAAGACTGGGGTCTTTAAATTGCCTGTTGTGTGCAATAACGCGCACGTATCAGCCTGCCCTGCAGTCAGTGCTGATCAACCCATTCGGGCGGCTGGAGCAGGCGGATAGGATATCGCAACGATGACTGCGGTGTGCCAAAGAGTGAAATGCATGCATTTTGGATATGCTGCAGATTTCCAGGGAGTGGTGCGCTTCGCAGTGGTGACGAGCAAGCCGGTGGCGGAAGCGATCGCGGTGCAGGAAGACGGGACGGTCTACATGCACCGACGCTTCAACACGTCGCTTGTGAGTAGTGGAATCCGCAGGGGGTGCAGTGGTGCTTCCAGCATGCAAGGGAGCGTCTGACAAAGGCTGCAGGCCTTTCAGGTTCTGTTTTTAAAGACTCAAGAACACTGACCGGCTTAATGAAAAATCTCAGAAAAAATACAGAGGGGGGGATCACATTGATAGCGCTTCTGTGGCTGGGGTAGGGTGCCTTTTTTAGTGCTATGTCTAAATAAGAATCCCCCCCCCCTCATATTGGTTGCAGGTTGAATTATTTGCCTGATCCCATGCAGATTTTCCCACGGGCAGAGAGGAACTTCACGTCGGAGAATATCTGTGGCTGGGCGTATGAGAACAGGGAGAGTGTCCTGCAGTGGCTCCGCCCCCATGGGACCAAGAGCCGCCTCCTCGAACAGGAGCTCAGCAAGGGCCCGGCGCTGCTCGCCTTCCTGCCCTTCAACCCACTGGCCCCCCACCAGCCCCTGGTGCAGCAGGTCAGTCATGGGGCCCCACGTCGAACCCTTTTGTTTGGGGGGAAATTCGCGGCTTAGTGGTCTATGTCTCTGTGTCCGTGATCAGAAGATCACTGGTTCGAGCCCCCACTTCGGCAGAGCAATCACAAGTTCAAGGGCCCTGGAGCAAGGCCCTTAAGCCCCCCCCCCCCCCCATTCGCTGACCCTGCGCTGTGACCCCTAAGCTATGGCAAGCAAGATGGGGTAGGCAAAGAGAAGAACTTCAATGTATTGGGCAAATGGCAAATAAAGGATTTATTTATATTAATTAAATTCCAGGGTCGGCAGAGTGATGTCACTATCGGGCCCCTGAGCCGGGCCCCTTCACTCTTGCAGTGGCTACAGGAACTAGCGGATCGTGCTTTCTGAAATGCATGTTGCTTTGGATAAAAAAACTGCGTCCGCTAAATAAAGTGTAAATTGTAAAATACGTCAACTTAGCCACAGTGCTGTTTGAAAGTTTATATTGCAGAAGCTCCAATTTCTCATTTCAAGCAAAAGTTTAATACGTGTGGCCATTCTGAAGCATGTCCGCATCTGGGGGCCTTGCCGCTCCCCTAGGGCAGTCCCTCTGTAGGTGGTGCTCACCCAGACTTTCTCATGCTGGCTGGTTCTCTGCCACACTATGCAGGCTGATATGTGCTCTGACTGGGATTTATTTTAAATCTTGCATATTAATTTTGACGGAACAGGTTTCATTTTCATGTGACAAATGACATTTTAGTAGCTAAGTTAGCAGTCTTCAAGGTTTCAAGCCTTACTGTAAAATCTGCGTAAACCACTATAATGATTATTCATAATTTGCCCCCTCTGATGCAATGAGTAACCAGTTTTCCTCCAAATCAATCTGTCTAGTGAGTCAGCTTCTCTCTGCTTCCTGGGTGTAACACTTGCATGGTACTTTAGCTGCATAGCCTGCAGATGGTGCTGCAGTCAGCGTCAACTGGCCAGAAAAACTCGCCGTTTTTATTGCCACTTTCTCAAATAGCGAAGGATAATGCTTCTAAATACAGGGACGTCAAAGACGTTGTACTTTTATCATAGGGTATTATTATCATGGCATTGAAATTAAATATTATGTTAGGTTCTCTAGAATAGAAAATTCAGCTTTTTTTTGCTTGCTGTTTAACTGACTAATGCTGATACAAAATAAACAGTCAGGGGGCACTGTGACAGGATAGAATGTTGTGCCGACCTGCAAATGAATCTCCGTTAACTAAAGTGGACGTCTGCGTGCCGGTTACGAGTGCCCTGTGAATCGATGTGAGCGTGACTTGGGAGCACTGTCCTTGCAGATCGCTGAAGTCGCCCTGCATTACTACGCCTGCAACCACAGTGACGGAGTGTCAGAAGATGGTGTGGAGCAGTCCCAGGGGACCCAGAATTCTGTCGCCCCCTGCTGCAACACGGTGGTACTGCCTCACTGGAACGCCATGGCACGCATGCATAACATATGCGAGCTGTGCCTGAAGGAATCGGCGGGCGTGTGGCCCAGTGCCGTCCGAACTGCCCGCTGTCCCTTCCACCACATGGGGGCAGCACTGGAGTCCTTTCACCTCATGCGACGCACCTTCGCCCACCTAATGATGCACGGTGTGGCCTGCAGCAATGTCATCGCCTCTTACAGCCCGTTCAGCCGCTACAGCGCGTGCTGCAAGACCTTGGGGCTCCCTTCCCCCCCGCCGCCTCGAACTCGGAACTCGGGGGTCCCCTCCGACGGGGAGCCTTCACTCCAGGGCCTCACAGGTCTCGGATGCAGGACTAACAAAACACTGCGCTTCTACCTGCTGGACTCCCACCTGCACTGGAAGCTGGCCGTGCGGCTGGGGGCCCCCGAGGCCGACGGGCGGCGCCTCTTCCTGACCATAGTGAACCTTCCGGAAGAGACCCATTACATCTCGGACCTCAACGACACACTCAGCGACACTCTAGGTGAGCCTTCGCCAGTCGTTAACCATCAAATTCTCGTCCTGGGTCGGATATTTGTGACGTTCATATGTCATCGTGCCAGCTTGGATTTTTATGTCCGATTTAGTCTTTTTATAGAGTTGACAGGGTTGTAAACGCTGCCTAGTTACCAGAACGATGAATGATTAAATAATAAGGAAAAGAGGATGGTGATGCATGAGTTTGCAGAAAATTAACTCCAGTGGGGGAACTGATACT
This sequence comes from Stomatorhinus walkeri, assembly GCA_026784285.1. NCBI lineage: Eukaryota > Metazoa > Chordata > Actinopteri > Osteoglossiformes > Mormyridae > Stomatorhinus > Stomatorhinus walkeri. The sequence goes on from JAODUD010000095.1 coordinate 24,290,613, forward strand.
AAATCATTAGCTGCAGGTGGTCTTTTTGCACTGCGTAAAGCAGGAAGTAGCCCCTGCAGGTGCAGTGGACCCCGGCAGCTGGGATCCGGGGTTTCTGGTCATGTCTGGCTCACTGGCACCGTCGCTCACCTCCACACGGGGGCTGTGTTCCAGAGCACTTCATACAGAACTTCAGCTTCCTGTACAGCCCACTGACGCGGCACCTGGTGGGCAGTCCTGTGCCAAAGTCCCCCTCGTCCTTAATCAGGGAGGTGACAACAGCCTCATTCCTCAGCACAGTAATGGATCCTCAGAAGGTACGTTTGGTTTTTACACGACCGGGATTACTTTGGTCTCTCATAGGGCAGGGTCATCGACATTCAGTGCCTCCCCCCCGCACCTCATCCTCCTGTAGTTCGTTTCTCTTTAAATTCCTTGCTCCCATCTGCCTTCTGTTCTACCGTAGGCACCCCCCCACACACGCCCACCCGAATGCAGGCAGGCCTCTGTTCAGTGCCGATCACCCCCGCCCCCCTCCCTCTAATCCTTTCCCAACCCAGGGGTGTCCGAGCTGCAGGGCGGATCACGAAATGGGAGGGTATAGCGTGTTGTAATGGAGGAAATCATCCGCACTGACGCTCACTCGCATCCTTCCTTTGTTCTGGCTTTAAAAACGTCAGCTTCCTGTTTCTGTGGTCGTCGGTGTTCTCCTGTAGCTCGCAGCACCGTGAGGACAGGGGGCCAAGGTCATCCTTGGTGCGGCTGCTGCGTTTTTAATCGGTAACTCTATCTGGAAGCCTTGTGATGGACTGGCATCCTGTCCAAGGCGCCCCCTGCCTCGTCCCCTGTGGTGGACTGGCATCCTGTCCAAGGCGCCCCCTGCCCTG
>JAODUD010000095.1:24310551-24348762 GCA_026784285.1 Stomatorhinus walkeri
GGGATGGATAACAAGCCACCCGATATCTGCAAATAAAATTTTAATCAGAGTACAAAAATGCATGTGAGCAGAAAAATCTCAGGTAACCAAGTGTTGTTTTTAAGTTCTGCCATCCAACATCTGTAGTAATTTTTTCCATCCGTTTTTAACCCACTCACCAGTTAAAATGCAGCTGCACACCAGGTAAACCTTACATCTAAAAGGATACTCAATACACTTCGTGAAAAGCCTTAAATAAAACCTAGCATGTCATTACGGAATGAATACCACAGAGCAGAGCTTTCAAACTGCCTGTAAAGAGATGGCTACCTTAAATGTCGCCGCAAAGGTGGCAATAATCCATGAAGGCTGAATTAGGCTTTACACAACTGAGCCAAAAACCGGTAAAACCCACAGAGCTTGACATACCGCGACAATAAAAGACAGGGTGATTTCACGGCAAACCACAAATCAAGTCCTTTTCATTTGAAGATTGCCTTTATTGTTGAACAGTCCTTCCCAGAACACTGGCATCTTGGCAGAGAAATTCCTGCAGCCATTCGTAGTCGGGTGACATTTCAGAGACACGGAACAGACTGCTTTCGACACTTTGGGAGCTGTAAGGGTTTCCTTGTCCTGGTGAGATCGGCACGTGTTTTTGACGGTTTACCGTCGGGTTACAGAATTCTCCCTGTAAAAATCAAGGAAGGAGGAGGGGGTTGAATTCAGTCTGCCTGCTGCAGGCTGCGTTTGGGCATCCCTCCGCATAGGAAGAGGGCCGCGGTGGCTGGTTGTCCTGCAATGTGAGACTTTCGAGACACATTAGAGCCTGAACTCATTTTTATATTTTAAAAAAAAAAAGGGAAGAGTTGGTGCTGGCTGGGAAGTGAAAACCGGCCAAGATCGCTCCAGAAATCCGCTTCAGAGACGAGCTCCAGAAATCCGCTCCAGCGACGAGCTGCAGCTTCATCCCGGGTCGACGGCACATCCGCACGGCGGTCACTGCCCGCTCAGGAAGGCCAGATGTCCCTTTGTGCATTTGTTGGCATAGTGTCCCTTCTCTCCACACTGAGAAAAAGAAAACAATCATCAGTCCTGACATGCAAGAAAAGAACCCTTAGATCCAGCTGAATAGAGTTATCAAACACTCAGAAAAGACTGGAAATATAATCCCATTTATGAAATACAGCAATAAAAAACTATTTGTGTCATAGTACAAAAGAATCTTACAGCAAATTATATCATAACGTCATAATCAATTTACATTCATAGTGAGTGAAATGAACATCAAATGATCTTCTTAGCATAATATATTTTCATAATCCAGACAACTCGCCTTAGCTGGATCCTCCCTGACCTAGCCAGTGAGGCTAATTACCTTGTAACATGTGACCTGTTCCAGTGGGCGTGGTCCTCGGTGCCCAGTCGTGTTGTTGTTCGAATGCACGGCCCCAATGACTTGCGGCGTCCTCTGGTATTGCTGTTGGTGGTTGGTGTTGACTTTAGAATTGGTTAACTGGATCAATGACGAGGACGACCTCATATTCATGGGCTGAATATTTAGCTAAGAGAAAGAAGAAGAAACTACATCTATCCCCAGCCGAGCTGCGCTAATTCTACGCTAAGCGATCTTTAAGTTTGTACGTCAAACACACGGAACGTACATGCAGGAGACTCCAGGGATGCACACAGCCTACATCAGCAGAGTAACACCCGAGCACTGCGTACCTTTTGCTGGTTCTGGGTTTGCTGTGGGAGTGGTTGTTGTTCAGTGGTCCCCATGGGCAACTCAAACCTTGGGCTGCAGGACATAACTTACATAGTTAGGTTCTCTATTCATCAAAAGCTGCTTAGGCAAGAGTAGACCCTGGACGAAATGCCAGTGCATTATGCACACAATCACACACACTATACAGGAGAAAACCAGAGAACCCAGAGGAAACCCAAATGATACAGAGAGAATATATGAATGTCTCTCACTTACACACACACACACAAAGACCTGTACTCATATCTTTGTGGGGACCATCCATTTATTTCTATGGGCAAAACCCTAACGCCAGCAATAACAACCTTTCCTCAGCCCTAACCTTAACCATAAGTAACCAAACAAAATACACAACTTTTGGCATTTTTACTTTTTTGGTTGCATTCACAGATTTTTTTTAAATTTGAGGTTAACAATCACTACTTTCCTGTATCCAAAGCAGAATCCAGCCATCACATGCCATCACCTTTAGACCAGAAAAATGGCCCCACAATGTCAAAATAACTATACAAATGTCTCCACAAGATAAGGTATACCTGGCCCACACACACACACACACACACACACACACGAGTGGGATCCTAACCCCCAACTCAGGAGATATGCAGCCCCAACATTGCCACTATTTCATAAATTATATGGCAGAAGTATACATTGGATGAAAGGGTTAAAAAAGGACTCACTGCATAAATTTGCAAGACCGGCCTTCTGGACAAAAGCCCACCAGGTAGTTGACACAGATAACTCTCCTGGTGTGTCGGTGTCTGCAGTCAGGACCTGTAAGAACAGTCAGAACAAGTATAAGTATATATACATAAATCAAGCGGCGTTTATGCATGCGAAACTTGGCCCCACATAACTCATATTCTGCATGTGTATTTGTAATTTACGACTCGTATTACAGACCGACAAGTAAAATGCTCACCATGTTTGCAGAATCCTCTGTCATACCAGGGACAGTCCTTAATCTTTGACTCGGGGTCAATGTGCAAGAATGGACATTCCTTATTACTGCACTCACCTGCAGTAATAGACGTTTGAGAATCAGTCAGCCTGAGGGACGACCCGAAAGGCATCAGCCTGCTCTATAGATGTGTGGCAGGTTCACTCACCGAACTTGGAGTAGAAGTAGCACTCGGGCATCTTGGTCATGTCGTACTCATGGAGGAACTCGCACTGGTCGCCTTTTTTACAGAGACCCCGCAGCCAATGCTTACAAACCACCGTTTTCTCCCCGCTGATATGGCGGAATGGACACATGCCGCCTTCAAAACAGAGGAACATATAGGAAATACAAGACGCAGTGGGTACTGAAATTAAGAAAGCGGAAACAAACACTACAGCACCGAATAGTAAACAAAACAACATTTCAAATAACTACCATGTTATAATCAGTAGGGTTTTTAAATCACGTCCATGGCTCCCCGGATTAACGGTAACGAAACTGAAACGAGATTTTATACCTACCCTTTAAGCAGGCTGCTTTCATGAAAAATTCACACACAGCCGCTCCTGATTCTGAAAGAAAGTATTGTGAAAGTACAGGTAAAGTACAGTAAAGGACATTATCGTTTTAAATAAAAATCCTCTACATGAAACGCGATGTACAAAAATAAGGTATTATTAATACCTTAATTTTGTATTTGAAAATGAGCCAATCGATCAATGTTTATTTGACTTGGCGGCGCTGTGTATTATGTCATGGAAGACACGCCACTTCTATGTTAACTTACTATAGCAACCAGCACTTCTGTGCGATCTAATAACTTTATCGGACTGGAGGGCTAGCTGATGAAATATTTGCACTTACTGTCCATTCCTGGGAAAGGTAAAGGCTGAGCGCCTAGTTGCTGCTCAACAGCAAGTTCCAGATCAAATTTGATATGATCCACTGTAGCTATCAAGTCCTGCATGTTTCCCACCTGTGAGAGACCAGCTATGCACAAACCAGGATCTAATCGAGTAAAAACACGCGTTTGTTCAAAATGCTTCCGCTGAAATCGAGGCACATGGAAACGTAAGCTTTTCGTACAAATATGAGATAATTTACTTTCAGAGACTGATCACTTTTCTTCAACAAGAAAATCCCTCTCCCTCCTGCCGAAAACCCGACGACCTGAACTCCGACCTCCGACCTTCCTGGCCAGGCTAATCGAGCCCAGAATAAAGGGTGTCGCGCTCCGTGAATTGACAGAATTGGATTGGAATTAATTCACAGTATATAATTCAAATTATACGAACAGTATGAATGTAGAACGACTTTCTTGTTGCCGCCTTTGTTTGTGAAAAACCTAATCGTTCTTGAAAAAATGCATCTACTAGTAGGCCTGGACAGATCAGACCTTCGTGAGGACAGAGGTAACCATGTGAGTGTTTCCCATATGGCTGCCGCGGAAGACCATGCTGTATTAGAATTACACTTATTTCGCGAAGTATATTTCTCCTTATTTTGAAATGTCCTTGAATTCTCTACAGCTAAGTGAATGGCGCTGGATGTGAATGTATTACCAGATTTCATATTAAGAAGCAAACTTAAATTCCACACAAATATTACAATATCGATGTCTAACTGGTAGTTCTGAACTTCCTGATACCTGTATTGCGTTCATATCAGGAGATCGCTGGCATGAAGACAGTATAGCGAATTATTTTTTTAAACACAGAAGTGTTTTTGAGGTATTACGTCTATGACGAGAATGTCTCTAAGGTTCATTCTACGCGGACGAGCTATTCTCAACTATAGTCTCAAATACTATACTTGCTCAATTTGGGAAAATCACGGGGGAAATTTGTCCGTATTTAAAACCGTGACTTCGGAGAATATTGTATTTGGACACAGTAGAAGATTTACTTCGTCCGTCACTTCACAAAATAATTCCCATAATCACCAGGTTGATCAGAGGGGTCCATCAGCATCAGATATCTGTGACAAGGACACGAATGTTGGAAACGGACATGGCTTTGGGTCCTTCTCTTCGAGGTTTTCATCCCGAAAGTTTTTTCGCAAGACGTCACCCGAAGTCCAAGATTATGCGTACAGCAGTGAAAATGCAGAGGATGAAGCTGAACTGCGACCCAGGCCAGTAAGAAGAAACACCCAGTACTGGTATTTCCTTCAGTGTAAGAAGCTGATAAAGAAAAACAAGGTAAACTGTGGTAATACCTTCACTTTACGTATATAGCCAATATCAGGCTATGAAAGAAAACCCATGAATTAATTGCATGATAATTATAGCTCTATATGAATTAGTTGTGTTTCAGTAATTTGAAGTACTGGAGAGAACATGGAAGTGTTTCTACTGTATTTTCCTGTTTTCCTCTGTTTTAGCTGGCTGAAGCACTGGACATGTTTGAAATGCAGATGCTGAAGGTTGAGCGGCTGCATCCTGAGGAATTCAATTACACTGTGTTGATAGGGGGCTGCGGCCGTGTCGGCTATGTCAAAAAGGCTTTCAGGCTTTACAGTGATGTGAGTGGAAGTCTCTGCTGGTAAAATAACACCTTACATATCGCCACCAAGTTATTGCTGCTAAAGTTAGTGAGCCGCTGTTCATCAAGTGTTAAAGCCAGGTTGTTTTTGAACAGAACTAATTTTGGCATGGGAGAAGTGTAAGGTGTCTAGTTAATCTAAATAATGCTGCTTAAAGTTCAACTCACAATATTCAATATAAAGATCCTCAGCAAGTATTATGAATAGAACCATAAAGAGAAACCAGACATGTGTTCATAGTATTTTTCCATGAAAAGTAGCTCATCTGACCTGCCTTCCATCTTGATTGGCCATCCCTTGGTCATTATGGTCTCCCGGCAACACTGCACACTTGTATTTTGCAGTTGTTTAGCAGGAATCTCCTCCTCATATTGTTTTGATCTGACTAACTTCTTCAAATGTCAGGTCCTTACAATGTTATGAAATGTTTTGTGTATATCTTGCTAACTTGCACTTGTTAATGGTCACTACTGGAGGGTCAGCCTAGCTGAGCTAGTACCGAAGTACCGTCACAACTTTATGCTTGTGATATACTGCTCCGTAAAGGCAAAACACAGTTAACGCAGTTTGTCGTTAGTGAGTTATGACCAAAATCAGGTCTCTTGGACTCTGTTTTATCTTGTGACAATATATCTTAGTTTGACTGTCCTCACTTCTGAAGACATGAAAATTATGGACTCTATGAAATTAACACTAAAACCAAGACAAAACAGCCTTTTCCTCAGTTTCAGTCAGTGTGTAGTTAGTGTGTTCTGCCTTTGTAGGACGTAAGCATCTGCTAAACAAATGTAAGTGAAATTATTCTACTTAATGACAGATGAAGAAGCGGGGCCTTGTCCCCACCGATGCGACCTACACCGCTCTGTTCAACGCCTGTGCCGAGTCTCCCTGGAAGGAGTCCGGCCTTCAGCAAGCCCTCAGCCTTCAGCAAGAGCTAAGGAGGAAGAACGTGCAGCTGAGCACCATCACGTACCACGCTCTGCTGAAGGCTCACGCGCTCTGCTCCGAACTCCGGGGCTGTTTCCACGTGCTGCGGGTGAGGGAGGCGCTGCTTCTGATTTCTTTGTCCAAAAGCGGTCTCTTGCTTGCCCCCCAGGTGCCCTGTAATTGAAATTCCCCATTGCAGGAGATGATACAGAGTGGCCACATCATCACACATGAGACATTCAACTTTTTGCTGATGGGATGCATTAAAGACCAAAAAGATGGCTTCAGGCTCTCCTTACAGGTCAGGGTTGCATTTTTAACTCTTCCATGTGTTATTTAAGCATATGGAATGTCCAAATGCAGTTTTTTATATATATAAAAATTGTGATAAATATTGGGGCATTTTGTTATGTATCAAAATGTGTATATATATATAGGTTTGGCGCCAGATGCTGAAGTGTGGAATAAAGCCCAATTCGCACAGTTATAACCTGCTCCTCCGTGCCGCTCGGGACTGTGGCATCGGTGACCCAGCTGTGGCCTCCCTTCTGCTGCTGAGGGATGATGGGGCATCGGACCCCAAGGCGACGAGACGAGGACGGGGGTCGAGGGAGCGTGAAAGTGTTCAGGAACTGCACGTGATGGATTTTGACGTGGATGCCTTCGAAAGGCAGGTCTTCGTGGAAAAGGACCCAGGATGCTGTGAAACGACGGGGCATGGTGGTGGTGTGGTCTCCGACAGCGGGGGTCTAGATGGGACATCCCTGATTGAACAGACCGGGTCTCAACAGTACAATAACCCCAGGCAGCTCCCTACCCCAGCACTGGGCCGAGTATGTCACGACCAGTCCACTCCCATTCAGCATCTTGGTGAGAACTTGCCCAACCTTCTCAACGTTGGAGCTGTCCATTCCAACGTGGTCTCCTTGGGGAATACAGCCCACCCCTGGGACAGACTGGCGCTTATGGGGGGCATGGAGGGCTTCCTGAAGAAGATGCTCTCTGACAGCCTGACGCCCGACATCAAGACGCTGACGCTGCTGAGTGAGGTGATGGAGCCGGGAGGCGCGGCAGAAGCAGTCCTGTCGGCAAGGGCAGGCCTGGAGGCGGAGACAGGCCTGCTGGCCATTTCTGAGCGGTACCATCTGAAGCTGGACATTGCCTTCTTTAACACGCTAGTGAGAAAAAGAGCCCGAGCAGGAGACTTAAACGGAGCAAAGGTCAGGAAAATTTCCCTATAATTACCCCAGAGACACCGCAATATCAGTGAATGTAATGGCAACATCATTTTATTTAACAATTTATCATTAATTCAATTAACCTATTAGATATTATAGAGTACACCAATACTATAATATATGGTTATTAAATTACTACATTATCATGCATCATATATTCATATGTAATACATCAGGGTGGAGGGAAATTGATTCAGTTACAAATCATGGTTTTTCGATGTGGTGATTTTTATATCGGCAACCGAATTTTAAATATCGATGTAAACACAGGTTACTGTCATTATGTTGGTCACATTTGTTAGTTCTAGTACATTTGTCCAGTTGCGCACACGTTTTTAAGGGACTGATGTGCGCGACTGGTTTTGAGGTTTTTTGAGTATGATAGCAAAATTGTTTTTCTATTAGCTATGGAGCATGTGAAAATTATGCCAACAAAAATAATGTTTAAAAATAGTGCATTATAACTAGGTTATGCCAGAAAACATAGGTTTAGGCTGTATCACAATATGATATTCAAATTGATGATGAAATGAATGTTCATAGTGTTCATAGTGCAAAAAAGACTGAGGGGCAGCGTTAGTGTTCAGTTTGAATGCCACAAAAAACACATGTAAAATGGGAAAGAGCTGTCCTGCGATTGATTGCCAAAAACTAAATAAGTAAGTATAGGACGTGGATCGGTCACGCATGGCCGATACCCGATCCGTCAAATAGGTCTGGATCGGCGCCGATACCGATCCGAATACCGGTATCGGTGCATCTCTACATATAAGATTATATTTGTAGTGCCTGCAAATTATTATATTAGATTAGATTAAAAATTGAGGAATTTCAATATGCGTAAGTAATTTTCCTCATAAGAATGATGATATCAAGACTGTGTCAGCATTTATACATTAAATTATGAGACATCTGAGTAGCCCAAAATGTCCTGAAAACAACCATTAAGCATATGTGACCAACCTGTGAACATACCATGTAATAAGCCTAAAATCAAAGGGTTAGAAAAACACTCAAAACTGGATAGGATTCAAAGGGTTAACGGAGTACTGTGATTGGGTGTAAAACATCCTGCTTGAAAGTTCAAATGCAACCAATGAGGTCTGTCTTATTTGAAAAAATATTACATTTGCAAAGCATTTATATGAAAAAAACATCCATGATTCAAATTGCAGAGTGACAAAATTTGCTGATACTGCCTGGATGGTGCCTGTGCTCCACATTATATAGTGTGTTGGGTTAAGTAGACTCTGCCTTGGTCTTGGTCTTGTCTCGGTCTCAATGCGCTCTGGTCTTAGTAATGACGTGTTTTCAATTTAGGTGGTCTAGACTGCATCACTATCATAATCACAATATTTCATCAGTTCTCATCACAATTAACAAAATGTTTTTCTTGTTGAACATCCACTTGTGAATTTAGGTTTCACCTGTGCAAAGAAATGCATTCATTCACTTTACCGTGTCTTCCGAATAGTAAATGAAACTGTACAGGAGGGATATGCGTACTGTTATAGCCCTGTCTTTACTTTAAGTGCAGACCTGAACACATGCCTGAAATATTTTATATTTACAACTAGTATAAATTTATTTAATGCAATTCATTACTCATTATGCATTGTTCTCATGTTGTAATCCTATGTTTACTGTGTGTTCTGTGCATCCTATATCTAACATAAGCACTATATGTGATGATCGTCATTTGTGCTGTTTAGAAGAAGCTCACTTTGTAAACGATCCCTTTCAGGCCCTTATTCCCATGCTGGCTGAGAGGGGCCTGACAGCTGATCTTCAGACTTACTGTAGCCTGGCTGTTGGTTGCAGCAGAAAGGAAGATGGACTACAACTGCTTTCTGAAATGCAGGTGAGATGAGTGTATTCCGGGTGCCTGGATCAGGGGTGACACCAGCATTTTTCCAGATCGGCGAAGCTGAAAACCACAGCCATAGTGCTTGCTGTTAAGGCGTAATTTAGAATGGGGTCAAATCGGTACTAGAATGGCTTAAGATTAAGGTCAAGGTGCTTCAATGACTTCCTTGAACCTTGTGGATGGGTAGAGGTTACATCAAGGCCATGAGAAGATGGTGGATGTGTGACGTGTCCTCCTTAATTAATCTTTGAGAAAATCAAGAGTGTCACAGAACTGGACCCTAAAGGATGGGTCACAGTCTTGTTTTTTAAAAATGGAATGTGTTTGTGCTTTGATGTATCAGAACAATGAAGAACTGGTGTGCGTGTGGCTTGTAAAGTGTGTCGTGTATTTGACCGTAGGCTTCTGGGATGGTTCCCAATGCCCATGTGTACAGCGCCCTCATCAGTAGTGCTTCTAAACGGCTGGACTACATATATTTGAAGGAGATTCTCAAAAGCATGAAGCACAACAAGGTCGCTCCGACGGAGGTCGTCATACAGCAGCTCGAGTTTGTAGCTCAGTATCCGCAGAAGTACGACAGGGTAAGTTATCAACTGTCATTACATCTCACTGAATGCAGATGGTTACCTTTACCCAGAATCAGGCATGCAGAGAATCACACATGTATAAATTGCTAAATTAAAGAGGATTGTTTTCATCCCTTTTTCCAGTACAAATCAAGAAATACCTATCTGGATAAAATCGATGGTTTCCGAGGTTACTACGCTCACTGGCTCAAGTCGATGCCCGGCCAGGAGACTCCGCATCCTTGGGAAAGGTTTAAACTGCCAAGGCGAGAGTCTGAAGATGTCAGTGAAGAGAAGAATCAGGCCAAAGAATAACGTTAGAAAGAGTGTGCCTCCGTACGAGCAATGCCTATGTGATGGAAAAACGAATGTCCGTTATATTCAGGAAGTCACGAAGTCTCTTGTATAGCGTTTATTTTACTATAGGGAGTATAAATGAACTCGTACGTTTTGTGTTTGAAATGTGTGAGTGAAGGACGTGAGTTCATAAATCAGATGGGGATCATAGTCCTGTCTACTGTTAATAATATTCATTGTTGGGTGCAATTTATATAAAGGTATGTAATTTATTTGTGCAAGAATGTTCTTCAGAGTTCAGGCCCAATGCACCCATTCTTAATTAATAAATCGAAATAATCACTCATCTGCTGAGGTTTGCTTTTTTGCAGTGTGCGCATCATGCATAACTGTAGGAAAAGAGGAACGTGGAAAGATGACTTCCAGTATTCATTCGGCTTTATTCGGCTTCCTGTGCTAATAGAAGATAGAGGCTGGCCGAATGAGGCAGGGAGTAGTCTGTTAACTGCCGTCACAGGGCTAATTGGGGCTTGCACACTTCTGCTGAAAACCAGCTCCAACTGGTTTATTCCACCATGCAGAGTGTGCCTGAGAACCTCCCTGCTAAGTCTTTGTTGTGAAACTTAATTGAAAAGCCTTTGTTATTCTGTGATAGCTTGGTTATTTTGTAGCTCAACAAACTATGAGAGAAAGGTTTACACCAAGTGTTTGTGTGGAAATGGCTGCTGAAGTATGAAATGGGACGATATTTTAGAAGTCTGATACATAACATTAATTTACAGGAGCATGTTCATATACAGCATCATATTACAGCAGAAAGATGTGTTATTGCTAACATTAATAAGGCTAAATATGCAGTTTGCATCATTACATTTTTCTGGATGTAATCATACTTTCGCAACATCTTACATGCTTATTACTCCTGAACAATTTCTTTGCACGTTGCAAAAATAAATCCACAATGACCCTACACTACTGACAGTATCAATGCCATTTTCTTTATTAGATATAATTTTCTGTGTACAATTAACAGTACATAGATAAAAAGAAAAATAATAAATAATCTGTGAATTTCATTTTTGTGCAAAATCAATACCGAAAATACAGACTGTTACAGTTTGTCATATTAATGCTGTAAATAATTAGCAAACGATAAGAACTTTAACCACACAGACTCTCACTCGCTGTACCTCACATTCACATCAACATGCACTAACACACAAAGGTAGTATGGATAAACCGCACGTACACGGATCAGATCACGAGGCATTAGATCAGTCTGCCTCATTTTTAGCTACAAATCCTGTAATGTTTAACTGAAAACATATGATCTGAGTTTTTGAAAAGTACCTCAGACAATCTGGAAAAATATTTTGTGAGGTATGCAAAATAAATGAGTCAGTGTACAGTATATATAGCTGATTACTGGATCGGTTAGTCTTCAACAACTTCAGGGCTGTCAATCCAGTATCAGTGTTTGATGGTAATAATCTGAAAAGGGTACATTTTAAAAATTCAGAGCACAGACCTACCAATTCCCCCAAAGGCTTTACTGCATTATGGCTTATTAAAGAATAACATTAAAAACCACAGTTTGCAAAAAGCAAAAAACACTATGGCGGCTTCAATCATTTTAAACAAGATTTGTTCTGGAAGGCGGCATACACCTTTGGGATGTGGACCTACTCACATCCCAAATCACTGGCACCAATCGAAGCCGGCGGAAATCACATCATTCGGTGCAAATATGTAACACTGTGTTGCTTAAGGACCTCATGGCTTCGTATAACACTCAATGAAATAAGAGGCCACTATGTTTATATGAGACGTGAGAATTTGCCAAATGGAACTGTGTTCATTTTCAGAAACAATGGGATCAGCTAAATGATAAGGATATTAAGTTATGGTGATTAATCAGATTATGTTCAATAATTAGGTAAATACATTATTACTAGCATTGATTCAAATAAACAACTGATAATGTGGAATTAATGATAGCTGATCCCAGACACACACATATACATACATACATACACCCATCATAAAATATGTTTTTAGCATGCAATGACATTTTTATATTACACCATGCACAGAACCCAGAACCCTGACTGAATATTGATTTCCATCTATGATTATACACATAACTTAACCCAGAACACTATATTTTTTCTTATAGGTTAATTCATCTGTCTGCCCCGACATCAAAAATCAGCAGCTAAAATGGTTTCCACGTTCTGATAATTCGGTAGTTAGTCATCACTCAGCCTTAACGTCAGACACTTTGGAAATTAGAACTGATTATTAGTGTTTGTTTACAGGCACAGTGATTTTCTCCTAACGGATGGATAAAAAGCTGAACCGAACGCGATCAGGCGCCACATGAGAAGACGTCCGCAGCGTAAAGGAGCACTCAGCTCTGTGTGGGACCATGGCCTATCCTGCTCGCACTTTTTGCATCATAGTAAGTGGTCAGAAGGCAATAGTGTTCATCACACCACAGCAGAGGGAGTAGTCGTTTCATGCAAGCCACTGCACCCCTGCAGACCCGGGCCAGACCCGTGCCAGCTCTGAGCATTTCCCAATCACCCACGCTAAAGCACATCCCAGTTCCACTCCCATCGATTCCCCATCCATCCTTCTCCGGCTCCCAGCTCATGTTCTTAGTTAAGATTCTCAAGGTTTCTTTCTTTTTTTTTTGCACAATCATTCACAAAACATCAGAAAATGTCAGGAAATGTCACTGATTCCAAAGGTCTCGGTGGCCCTAAGCCCTCAGAACATTCTCTGGTGATAAAATGCCAACGAGATGAAAATACCTGTTTTGGCGGAAAAAACTCAGCAGCATCCCTTGGGCATTCGGCACGTCATTTCTATACCACATCAATCGTGGCACAAAAACAGCACGTAACCTGAAAGTCCTTCTTTGATAAAATATATATGCACGTTAACATCATACAACACGTTTTTGAGATTTAATTCTCTTAGTCAAAATACCCCTCTGTTGGGGTTATGATTTTTGCTTATAATACAGTATATTAGTTGCTATTCTCCCAATTATATGGCTCTCAAATAACACATACGGATTAAGTACTAACAGCTTACAACAAGAGGAAAAATCACAGCAAACGTGTTCATCGGACTTCACATTCACAGGCATTTGGGAAAAACAAAAAAAAAAAAACATGGAAAATTCATTAGTTCTCTAGACATTCTTACCACAGCATGACTGGAAAATAAAACTTTAGAACGAATAGGTCAGTAATGCAACCCGGCACATGACATACTCACATCTATATTTTATACACAACGCTGGTGACGTAATTAAAGCCAAAGATGGGGGGGTTGACTCCCTTCCCGGGCCCTCGCAGGTAATGGCATTTGATGAGCTCAGACAGGAACTGCAAGACCTTGCCGTCCTCCGGATCGCCGCTGAAGTGCCGCAGGAATTGCGTCCTGCGAGCGGCCACGACTTCCTGGTCCTCGCTGGGGTTCACGGAGAGATGCAGGTGGTGGCAGAAAGTGTACAGGAAGGCCTTGGCGCAGAGCTGCGTCAGCGAGCTCTGCGCGTGCAGGAAGTAGGTGCTGCCATGCTTGATCTGCGTCCGGTGGTCGGCCAAACGCTCCACCAGCGTTCCTCTGTATGGGGGGCAGCGTAGGGTCTTCTGATCGGCATCCAGGATGCTGATGTAGCGGCCATAGCGCTTCAGGGAGTGGAGGATGCTGAACCCCGCTGGAGAGGTGACCCTGAATAAGCAGAGGGGATGAGGGAGGGCGTCATGCATTATACAGTATTCTGTACAGTAACTCACTCAGGCTTTATGGCTTACTGTACTCCGAATAATGAATTAAACAACAGGACTAGGACCTTAATTCGGTAGACAGCGTGAGGTGTGTTATGGGATGCATGCATTTTAGCACTAAGAATCAGCTGCCTTGTAGATTTGGTGCTAACAGGGAAACGCCCAGGTTTTTTCCGCTATCATGCACTGGCTGCTGTGTTATGTGAAAAAACAAGTTTTTGCAGAAGCCAGTATGGCGCAAGACATAAATAGGCTCTACAGTTCCCCATTATAACTCGATAATAAAATCACATTTTCACTTAAACAGCTCTGTTTTGCAGATCAATGCACCCCAATCTACGGTCCGATTGAGTGAGACATTTTAACAATGCTTGTGTCTTTAATCTGTAGAAACTTTGAGAATGTGGAATTGAAGAGCAAATTTCCTAAACACACTCACTAGATTGTTTTTTGTTTTGTTCTTTGACAGCCAATGACCTAAAGTCAGTCTTCCTTATCATATGTTACATTACTGGGAACCAAATCTCATTCAGTCCTCGTGTAATCCAAAGAAGAACTTTCATTAAATTTCCAAAACTCACTCAGTCCATAGAAATTTTCTCAAAAACCCATGAACTGAGTAAGTTTTGGAAATTTGCTCTTCGATTTATTTCTATTTTTGGATTAACACTCCATCGAGACTTAAAAGTCAC
Source organism: Stomatorhinus walkeri (assembly GCA_026784285.1). Lineage (NCBI taxonomy): Eukaryota > Metazoa > Chordata > Actinopteri > Osteoglossiformes > Mormyridae > Stomatorhinus > Stomatorhinus walkeri. Next base: position 24,325,179 of record JAODUD010000095.1, read on the forward strand.
AATTCTTCAAACAAGAACACCTGTGACATAGTGGACACAAATACTTACATGCTGAAATACACATCTCTCAATTATACAAAAAATTACGGACAGAACTGATTAGTAGTAAAGCTAGCAATGTACTAGTCCACTAGTAATAATTATATATAAATAAATAACTATAACAGGCTGTAGTATTAAACTTTTAAATAGCGTATATGCTTAGCATTGCCAAATAATAAGACACTTACTTGTGAATACCAATCAGCTTCCAGATCAGCAGGTCTGTCAGTTGGAAGGGAGAAGACAGCCATGCTTTCACAGATTCACCGTACTTGCCCAGATTAGGTACATAAATGGACAAAGCGCTAACTAGCTTTTTCACAGTCCTTTCATCACTTCCCAAAACGATCAGGGGCCTTCCACTCAGAAGGCAATGTATGGCTTGCTGAGCGAAGGGATACTGTCGGATAAATCGGAGGGCACACTGCCCAGCCTTCTTCTTCTGCTTCACAGTAATGGGACTACCATAGAGAAAAGGCGGGTTTGTCCTATCAGAGCATGTAGAGGTGCTCATAAAGCTCGTGCTGTCAGAGCAATCATCCAGGGTCATCCTGGAGGTCTCGTCCGACAGACAGTTGGGGTTCAGCTCGTAAGGGGTGATACCAGATACAGGACCATCAGATATACTTGCGTCATCGAGTGTGAAATCCACCTGCAGTGCCAAGTCCCCCTGGCGACAAGACTGCGGCTCCTGTTTGACCACCCCATTGGCAGAGCACTCTTGTGCCAGCTCGGGGGCGGGCACTTTATAACTAAGGCCCTCCTGTCCCATGCAGCAAGTCGCATCCACTTGGACCAAAGTCGCTGCATCGTAAACACATTCGTTATGGGCGTCGGTGTCTGAATTTATGGAGAATATTGGCTCGTGCATATTGTTTGTGCAGTCCTCTCCTGTGTCGCTATAGTCTTCCTCATAAATAGCACAAGGATAGGATGCTCTCAAATCCTCGGGTATGATGGAATCTGTAGTGCTCAAGACTTCAATGCTATCTTCACTATTGGCCCTCTTGGTGACAATCCTTTTCCTGACTGTGACAGAATAATGTGGGGAAAGATGTGTGACGGTTTCATTCAGCTGAGGTCCCTGAGCTTTAAAAGACTTCTCCGTGCCAAGAACTTCAATGCTCTCACCACTGCTTAGACTCCCTTTTATCATAGCATCCATACATTCATCAGAGAGACCCTGTATGATGTCAGAAGCACAAGTTCCTGTCGAGTCTTCTTCCTGAAATACTTTTACTTCATCACCTGGGTCCATTTTTATATGAAGGGTTTCTACACAGGAAGCGTAGGATTCAAGACTCACAGGTTCACCTGCCTGGAAGGAAGCAGGAGGAGGTAGATTATTAAGCAAATGATCCTTTTCATTATAAGTATCCTTCTCGGTCTCTTCCTCCTCCCAGCTGCTGTAATCTTCAAAAAGGAAGTTTGTGACTTTCTGTTTCTTCAGCAAAGCTTGACCTATCTGATTTGTGTAGATATAGCTAAGATCTCCTCTGAAGGTCTTCTCAATTAGCTTTAGCTGATCCATGGTTTGGTGGTAGAAATACAAGTCACAGAGCTCCTCGAGTGTCTTCAAACGCTTATCAAAGCATTTAGCTGATTTTGCCTTTATGAGCTGAGGGGTGTACGAGGGACTGCGTTTAATATCGGGGCTGTCCGACTGACCTTGAGGTTTGGAGTCATTCACGGGGTCCGGACCCAAGTCAGTTGACTCAACTATATTTTCTGAATCATAGGGAAGAAAGTCGGGGTCTTTCGTTTTTCTGTTTGGGTAGGAAGTAATTTGCCTCAACAGATCTTTATGCTCATACATAGACTTTTCGACGTTGGCTAACTCATTCGCTTTTTCTATTGCTTGAGTGGAAAAGCAGCCATTGCTCTGTTTCTGTAATTCGGTTTCCTTGTGTAGGATGGCTCTGGTATACTCCAGGTCCTTGAGTTTCTTTTCGATCTCATTTGCGAAAGCTTTCCGATTTCCAGTCTTCAAACACTCGGACGCTTTGGAGAATTCAGCAGACAGCTTTAGAAACTGCTGCATTATCTTCCTCTCATCGGCTGAAATGTATGCCATGCAGAACGGCCTGACAAAGCCCCGAGCTTCCAAGTCATAAAGGGTGAGATGGTGCACGTAGGCAAAAGCACCTTCCTTTGAATCCCCGAGCACAACTTTGGAGTCCTCCACAAAGTTAAGTTTTGGATAGCTACATCCAGGGGGGTGTCCCACAAAGGAGGCTTGGTAATCTACGGACATGATACGCAAGGAGAAGTAATTGAGATCAAATGTGCCACAAACCTTAGGTCCATCTGGAATAGTAAGTAAAGGCTGTGGGCCGACCTGCTCGGAAAACTCTGAGATGAGAATGAAATCCTTGGTAAATTTCGCATAAGAAGTCTTTGACCACGGATTTTCATTTTCAGAATAAGGGAACGGAGGCACATTGAACTCCTCTGGTAGCTGAGAATTATCTACATTGGCATCTCCAAAATCATTTTCTTTGGTAAATGCCACCAAATCAGGGGAGCCAATCATATTTTCTATTTCCGTGTAGATGGCATGGATAAAGAGTTATCCTGCTGTTTTTCTGCAGTCACCAGTCATGTTTTCAACACTGTCAAGAGACAGCTGCCCTTCCATACGTATTCGCTATGTTCAACGTCCACTGTAACGAGTAGAGCATAATACAGAATTTAAAAATTGTATATAACACACTCGGACCTTTCAACAAGCGCTTATACGATTACGCCATCTGTGAGGTGATCTGTGTTTCTCCTTTCAACGCTATTAATAAACGCTATTGCCTAGCCGAAACGATCGCGAACAAGAAAATAAGAGATGTGCCGTGTTACTGACTTGCCGAAGGTGCCGGGAAACTAGGTTAGCGGTATCTCCTCCTCTGCGTCCCACCCTCTCCAAATCAAATTTTATGCAGAAAGCGTAAGTGACGGTGAGACGACGGCGAAAATGGAGCGAAGCACATCTGAAGCCAGCGGTGGAGATCATCAGCCATATTTAGCCATGTGACAACCTTGCAACAAGGAAGTACGAAGCGCACTCCTCTCTTATTTATACTGCATTGCCAAGGTCCAGGTAAAATACCGCACCAAAGCTAATACCTGTAACCTTAACAATATTATATATATGTGATCATTTTTTCTGTAATATTTATTTAGATAACCGATCATAGCATATGGTATCTTTAGTTATTTCCTTGCCTCTGACAGCTGATGCAGAATCAATTTCACCTTCTTCGGTCTTAACCCTTTAAGTGTGATTTCAATACATCCCACTGACCCGAGATCGGATAGCAAACAGCCTACCTTGCCCGATCTACGCCTGCGGTTTATTTTGACAGAACGGGAAAGGGTTAATAATTAATAATTAATTTTTACCGGACTGACGTCACGTTTTAAAGACACAGCGTAGGGCCTGCATGGGTCCCTGATCTTGGCCAGTCGGTAAGCCGTACGCTTCTTGCACTGTCTTTCTGTGAAATCTAGCGAAACAAACGGCCGATTTCTTACTACTCCGCACCCTGACGTTCAAAAAATTCAGCGGGCATGTAGGGCGCTAAAAGGGACTCGGAATTAAATTGTCCACTCAACTTATTTTAGACTTTATGTTTAGATAAATCTCATCGCTGGTTAACAGCATGCCCCGAAAAGAAGCATGCAACCTACCGATTGGCAAAATAAATTATCTGGCGGGTTTTACTTTTTTTTTCTTTTACTCAACTGCTATTTTATTCTTTATTTGCACAGTTGTCCTACTGTCCCTCCTCGCACCTGCCCCTCCCACCCCCACCCTGAAACTACAGTGCAAGAATTTCACTGTGTTCCTCGGAACACATAGGACTATAGCCGAAAACTTCAACACTGTCCTATTTTGCTGCTTTCATCGCTTTTTACTGTTTACTAATAAACACTGTGCGACCCTTAAAATGAACATTATTACATACAAAAATCAGCAAGGATTCTTTTAACATTTTTAGAAGAAAGTTTTTAATTTTGCTTTCATCACAGCCAAATTCAATGTGTGGCAACGTTTTGCAACAGAAAACAGTTGAAATCAAACTATTACTATTAATTTATCTGCTTTATTCAATAGTGTTACAGATACATCCTCCCTTTACCTTCCCGCTATATGATAAATTACTTTACTCAATATCTATTCTAAATAAAATGAAAAGTGTGGTTGTTAGAAATTTACTTAAAATTCTGTATAAGGCCAGAATTTTATGAAACACCTTAAAAAAAACATTGTTTCCAATAAATAGTGGCTATCCTGATGCTGGAAAGGGAATCACACACTCCCAGCCAAGTGCAATACAACAATACATTTTAATAGTGCATGAATGGTGTTCCTATATTACCATAATTGCAGTTAAGCAGAAGTGTCTCACTTGTGAACATATGCCCCACAGGAATAAAAATCCAGATGACACTACTAATCATTAACTGAAAATTAAAACATTGAATAAAAATATGAACTGGTGAAAATTGGTTCTGATGAAGATGTTTATATATAATAAAAAAAAAAAAAAAAAAAAACTTACTTCTGTGGTACATGAAAAGAAGAATTTTAGACTTTTAATTTTACAAACGTATGTTCAATATTCTAACATTTCATATGTTATTTAAATCTGTTTGCCTGAAGGACAAGAATGAACAGGATACAAAAAACAATAAAGTGCACAGATTGGTGATTTTGTTCAGCATTTAAATGAAAATTAACTGCCAAATCAACAAGAAAAGTCAAACATTATTTCAATATCTTAAAACAATTTGTTTTCAATTATTTCCATATCACCTACAAGACACTTGACCTAAAAGAAAAAGCAGAATTCATCCAAGAAAAATATTTCAGTAAACAAAGAACTTAAATTTACACTTCAACTTGGCAAAATTAAAAAAATATATAGACTTTAATTTTATTTAGGTGAACATTTGTCAGGGGACACAGTTTAATGCAAAATGAACACATATTCAAAGAGCTATAGTGCTTGGAGCAGAACCTCTGGTTCAGAGACGGCACAGTACAACATAAAACCCATTTCATCAATTTCTTCCTCAGAAAACTCAGACAGCAAGTTCACATTCTCTTTAAAGTAGCTGGGAAGGCACCATATTTCAAGGTAGCCAATCATCTCTTTGATTGCCTGTTGAAACCTATCGGCAAAAGCAGCTTCTGTCCAATCGGATTCCTTCTCGCTGAGATGTAAAATGAGATTAATCAGGTGTCGTCTGGACAGCTTCTTCAGTGCGGGATTGTTTTTGCACACCGCCTTCAGGGTTTTCACACACTTCTTTCGAAGACCACAGTCCTTTTCGTCCAGTTCGGCGAGCTTTGCAGTCTCGTAGGTGTAAAAGCTTTGGTACCATAAGTTGTCAAAATTGCCAGTGAGTTCCAGCTGAGCAGTTAGGATGGTGTTATTTAGACACACGGTGGGCAGGATACTGATGTACAGCTTGCTGTTCTGGCCTGAAACCTCCAGCTTCAGCTCCTGGGACCCCATAACTGGCCATACCTGGCACTCCAAGGTGCTGCTGATTGACGACCAATTCATGGTCTCCATCAGAGTCTTGTTAAGTACTTCGGTGATCAGCTTCGAGGAAAGGTAGCCTCCCACTAAAAACCTGTCCCAGATACTTCGCCCACGTGGAAAGTACTCCAGGTTCTTTCGACGCACCATCCAGAATTGGGGGTTTCCGAGGATCGTCTCCTCTCCTGGAATCAGCGCCCAGAGAGAGTTCTCGACCTGCAAGGGCACCAGGAGGCAGGCGTGGTCTGCACCCATGACCTGAAAATCGTCCAACAAGGAGCCGCCCAAATGCATCTCTCCCAGGGGCATGTCAGGGTGCTTGGAGTGGAGGAAGCCCTGGATTTCTGTGCAGATGTCCAAAGCTTGCTGCTGGGCTCGGCTCACGTCCTCCACGGAGAGAACCACCCGAGTTTGGTAGTAGTGCTGTAACTTCTCCTGAAGAGTGAGGCACAGGAGCTCCTTCTTTTCTGCGGCCTTGGGCTTCTCTGCCACAGTAACAGGCCTGTTTAACTCTGCTGGAAAGCAGAAAAGAGGTCAGAGCACAATGTTTCCTTTCATTATTCCCGACACAGAAGCAAATCTGATCTGATAATTAGACTCTTTCCCTGCAGTGTTCCGACCCTGTGTGTTATTCCTGTGTAAGACATGCGTTCTGAACTTGAGACGTACCTTTCTGGGCCTTTGCTGCGGCCACAATCTGCTTCATGACCACCCCCTCGATACCCTTCTTCAGCAGTTTCGGAGAGGCACTGACCAGGCTCAGCTCCTCCCAGCTGTCCATCGCCTTCTGATCCACCTTCTCGTCTTCCGGAGGTCTGCCGGCACGTTCGATCAGCTGCAACATCAGAATTCATGCTCTTTCAAGGGGTCTCCTCAATACCAGCACACAAACCACCCAATGCAAGCTCTCTGGGACCTTTGTTAGGTTCTTTAGCTGCCTGATATACCTATTCAGGTTTACTTACCCGCTTGACAGCCAGGGTGGCTATTCCCAAAACTGCTGCTCCGCCTACCCCCAGCACCAGCCGGGCATTGGCCAGCAAGAAGTCAATCACAGCAGCAAAGCCTTCCTCGCCTCGCCTCTTTCCCTGATGGTTCATCTTCCCTGCAGACTGAGTGCATGCACACATGAATATCCTGTATCATGGAAGAGCTGACAGTGCCCACAGGCAAAAGCATTTTAACTGTAGACTTCTTTTATTAATTGCCTTAGCTTCCTTTGAGCATTAACCGAAGATCTGCTGGCAAACTTTTTGAAAGCTTAATCAGGCAACCAAGAAAATAAGCATGTAGACTTTGAAAGGTCATGTTTGCAAGTCACGTCAATTATGGTAATTGGCATTACAAAACAATCTCCTGCAAGGATGACAGTCAAGCAACAGATGTTTTTACAATGAACCACCTCATCAAATTTCATACCAGAAAAACAGTAGTTTACATTACCACAATATTATGCAACCAGAAGTTCAACAAATAGTGAAACGTTCCAAAGCGATACATACTGAACATAAATACGCCCTGTGGGATGAATCATAATGCCACCCTATGGCTCACTTTCTCCACCTATGACAAGCTGCTCGCATTTAGAAATTCATTGAAATAGACTTTCATGGGTTTTAGACAGTCAGAGGATGCCTGGCTGGGCATGACCATAGGTGTTCATTTCTTCTTCCATTTAATATAGCTCACCCAGAGATAAGTTTACCTTGTAATGCAAATTAAGCATCAGTACTCCAGAGTTTAAAAGGTCACCAAAGAGAAAAATGACAAGCCAAGCTAATGTGAACCAACTTAAGTTTACCTCCTTATTTACAAAGTAAATGTATACAACAGTGCCTTAAAACTGTGGGAAGAACAAAAATATATCTTTCTGGAATCTTAAGTACAATTTCATCCATTGCTATCAGTTTACCAGGCACATGCTGCTTGAAGGTTAGCAATAAACCTCTTTAAAAAGGCGACCTGTAACTATTTTTGTGAATCAAAACGGATCATGGTAACATTTTTAAACCACTTATTTGTAAATCAAACAGAAGAGCATATTCTTTAGTTATACAATACAATCTGTAGACAGAAAGACCAAATGCATAAATATTTATATTTCAGCATTTGATTCTCATATGAACCAAAATCATCCAGAACTACAGATTACCATCACAAAGATCAAAAGATGTTTAGCAATGTAGACAACATTCAGACGATTATCTCATGATTAAAGATACTTTTACATTAAATTCACTCAAGAACTGCTCTTATTTGCACAGCCAGAGTGGCAAAAATGCAAGACAATGATAAAATACTTATAGCCAATCAGAAAGTGTGTCAATTTTTATGGGACAGATTTGGAAGTCTTCATTTTGCCGTGTTATTCCCACTAAGATCACTGAAGATGGAATCCCTATCCAAGTAAGACAAAAATATACTTGCGCCTAATGACAAGATAACAAGCAAGTGAAAATCAATAAAAGTATTTTCCTACGTGCAGGCTCTGTTACTCTCTACCCCCCCCCCAATATTTTTTGGTTGGTGCATGATACTGTAATCAGGGCTATCGAGTCATTGTTACCTGCACATAGGCAATATTTAGTGAAATTAACAAACGACGTGTTACACATACTAGTGCCAAACAAAACTAATCAAATACAAACAAATGTATAAGAAGATATCTAGATGTGATTATCAAATAATGTTCCCCATTTGTGGTTTAAACAAGCTCATTTGTCCTTGAGCTTTTTCAGGTCCCCCACAATCAAGCGTGACTGGTCCCTTGGCATTGACTCTGATCCAGTGCTATCTACCATGAGAATCTATGGTGCTGTCATCTGACACTATGGACATCCAACACATTTCTGTCCCACCTTCAGAAACAACTTCTGAATTCAGAGGCACACAGAGTTTGCTACATAGTTACCAGGTAAGGCTTGTCCAAGGTAAATGATATACTTAAAGATACTGAATGATTTTCAAACTTCTCGCCCCTCATTTAAAATACTGACAGTCATAAACTATTAAAGTGAACAATCTGGATGAGGTGATTAGTAATAAACTTGATTTGTCTGAATAACTCACCCCCCCCCCCCATACAAAGGGATATAAAAGGATCAAGGATTGATCCAATCAACCACATCAAGATTTTGAAGGAGCCTTTAAAACATGTAAAGTCTGTATGAGGAGTTTGTAAAAAGTCTAATTAAGAAATCGTTTATCAAATGTAGAAGGGAGCAAACAAGGTCTCCCTTTTCAGTACCGGGATATCCTGGCTTAAAATAACATTTTCCGAGTCATTAATAACATTTTACTGGCAACTCCACTTGTCAACCTTTACCCTCTACCCTAACGATTATTATTTGGCTTCCAGGATATCGATAACATTAGTTTGACCATAAAGGATATTGGATATGTTTTATCCCATGGCAACTGACATAAGGTCACTGGTTATTTGGTTCCTAGGAACTAGCAACAGATCATAGTTATAATTAGGACCACCTGAACTAGACAGCGTTTCTTTAAAACGAAATATTGGCATACAAGACAGCATGCTACAATGTTATATGCTTAGCGAGTTAACTAGATACCTACGTTGGTAAATAAGTCAATTAATTACAACATGCTTAATAGATCCAAAACAGTGCAAGCCATGCATTTAGTATACCAGCTGCGAGACAACGAGCCGTAACTAGCTGGTTTGCTGCCGACCTACGCGCCAACCAGGTCACGCACATTATTAGCCACATAGGCTAACCGATCGCTGTTTTCTAAAATAGCACCAATACACCTGGTAAATGTCTAACCAGTAGGGCAGCTAGCTGGTCAGACTAGGCGTTTAAGATAATACTAAAACGACTAGCTTGCTAGTTAATTAAGCTTACGTAATCTTTTCTATGGAAACAAGAACGATTTGCGTCAACGTCTGATAATTCTATAACGTACCTTCTTTGTTTTAGGAAAAGGATGACATCTTATATCTGACACCAAGTTTTTATGTCTGACTAATTTTCTTCCAGAGTTGCGATACCCTCCTAACTCCGGCGTCTGGACTCAATGACCGTAGGCCAGAGGCCGAATTTACCGACAACCGAATGGACCAATCAGAGCAAGGGACGCTACTGTTCGCACCTCCCTAAATGGACGGACATCGGGGTGATGGGCGGGACCGAAGGCGTGTACCAACGTCTAAAAAAACACTCACGGCTCTCACGATCCCCCGATCCTACATGCGCAGTACGTCGACCAGCTTGACTTTGCAGCAATAAATCAGAGTTCAAAATACGGGATTTAAACAAAAAATCCACATGAATATAACAATGAGGGGGTGATTAAAACATCTAGGCCAGTCAATATAAAATGCTAAAATGCACACGTGTCAACAAAGAAATTGGTGATACATAAATGCAAGTAAATACTTGTTCTGATTTTCACCGAGGTGAAACTATGAAATGCGTATATCACGTTAGCGATGTATAACTGTCATGTTCTTAAGTCTATCAGACTAATAATTTTCTCGAATTTCTATTGGAAACAAAACAAACAGCTGGGTTGCATTACTTCTGCCCTCCCACCACGGCGAAATGAAACCGGTCACGTGTTCCGGGTCGTACCATTCTGTGCCTGGTAGAAGGGGGAGTCTTTGGTTCCTTTCGCGGTGCAGCTGTCGCTCCTCGATTCTCATGTAGCCGACAGTACGAACTCAGGAACACGCCCAGGAATAGAAACAGGTTGACGTCGAGCAGTGGACTGCCATGGCGGCTACCGGAGTTCTTCCCTTCATCAGGGGGGTAGACCTCAGTGGAAATGACTTCAAAGTAAGCGAATTAAATCACCCTGTCGCCTTGTTAAAGATGAGACATTGTGGCGGGTAAAGTGACCCAGCGGTCGGCCCGATGCCGGTTGTCGCTGCTCTGCTAGCGGTTGAGGTAGCGTAGTTGGCTAATTGTACGGAAAGGGTGCTTTGTAAAGAGAAACATGTACCTAACGTGTATCTAAATAGGGTTTATATTGTTATTTAACATTTCTGTTGGTAATTTACCCAAAGAGTTCACTAACTAAGTAACTAGAGAAAGTTCCTGCGTGCGAGAAGCTGCCGTTGGTTACTATTTCTGTTTCTTGTAATTCATCATTTCCTGTTTAGTCACCGCACATATATATATATATATATATATATTCCATTGATAGCATTTGGTTGGCAAAGAACTATTTTTTACATTTAATAATAACGTGTTAGATGACCAGCCATTGCAGTTCTTGCAATACGAGCTGTCCATCTAGTTAATCCCTTTTTGCAGTCGAATATTGCTGGCTCAGTCTCAGTGTCAGTCTTTAATGTTGCATCACATTCGGTCAAAATATAATACTGACGGTATTGCCAGACTATTTTAAATGTTTGGTTATTGTGTTATATCACTTTGGGGTATAATCCGTGGTGTTTTAAAGGCTGTGCATCATATTTTGGATATACTTTGAATAAAACGTCGCTGGTTTCACACTATTCAAAATTTCTACATTGTTTTGATTCAAGGGAGGTTATTTTCCTGAACACGTGAGGTCCATGACGAGCTTACGATGGCTGAAGCTCAATAAAACTGGACTCTGCTATCTCCCAGAGGAATTGGCATCTCTCCAGAAATTGGTAATGTGTGCGAATTCATTTATTCTGATCGTATCACGATTAACTGTATTTCAATTATTCTTTATTGAAGAATCATTGCTTAGTATTAATGCATATGTCTGTCATTGTTTTAATTAACATGTATTCTTTTTTCTGAATGAAGGAACATTTGTCAGTAAGCCACAACAGCCTGACAACTTTACATGGAGAACTGTCTAGCCTACCGTGTCTCAGGGTAAAGTCTTTCAACATTTATTCTGCTGTTTATGGAGCAGTATTTGTGGTTAATCTATGCTGGATGAAGTTAATTTATTGTGAACCAGTTATACAGGTAGCCCCCTGGTTGCAAATCAGATCTCTTCCCACAGTCTGTCTTTAAGTCTTATTTGTTGGTAAGACAGAACAAATTCTTATGGTTCTTATTTAGTGTCAGTCAGTCAGATGTTTGTTTTAGTATATATTATATATTTACTGTTCTGTTCTGTACTGTACCTTGAGCAAAGTAGCGTGTGTGTTCATTATTACAAATCATTGTATTTAACTTTAGATTTTTAATATAAGTTTTTTGGCAATCCGTGCGTAAGTATGAATTGTCCGCAAGTCAGATGTTCTTAACCCAGGACTGCCTGAACTATGTAAATCATATACCTAGAATTATCATAGGACTTTAACTTTACAGAATGGGAAAGTTAGTACCCAACTAAAAATGTTCTTAGGACTGCTTTTGTTTAAAATTGGTATTTCTTATTTTAACCTAAGGCAATTGTTGCCCGTGCAAACAACCTGAAGAACTCTGGGGTTCCGGATGACATATTTCAGCTGGATGACCTCTCTGTGCTGGTATGCAAAGTTACACATTTTTTTCCCCTTGAAGGACTCCAGATATCCATGTACCCAACACTGCACTGCTCTAAAAACCAAAATATATTGACCCATATTAAAAGCTTTCTTTGCTTGCCTTGTCCTCTATGTACCACAATTTATTTTGCCCCTCTAGCCCTGTGCAGCTTAAGTGAACTGAAAGAAACAAAATTGCTACTGTAAAGTATTCAGTTGAGTTTATTTTTCTGTACTGCTTTTCCTATAGTTGTTGCCCTAAAGTGCCTAACAATAATTCAGCAACAGTATAGAAATGCATCCGAAAAAGAGTACGAATTGTATGGTGGAAGAGCTGCCAATGGAGCTAATTCATTTCAGTAGCACACAGTAATATTAGGAGCTTGTCTCAAAAGAAGACTCTGGTGAGAGGTGTAGGAGAGAAACAGCATGGGGGTCCAGGAGCAGGTGCCTGTCATCCCTTTGGGATTGTAATCTATCTAGTGGTGTGTGTTGTTAGTATAAACAGGAGATCTAATTTGCTCTAGGACAGCCAGGTGATACTACATGTGTAGGAGGGTCAAGTCAGGTTCAGTTTATCATCTATTTCTGAATCGTTGTCATGGAATGCTAAATTATATGTTTAAGTAAATTTATGCTTTATCCATGGCTGCTGCATGAGCTCATTAAAAGGAGATCATTGAATTATAAGAACAAAAAAATGAATGAATGTCTGATGGCTTTAAGGGAAAACAATATACAGTTCATCTGTATTGACAGGGCACTGAACACTTGAACTTGAGCTTCTGTCATTCTTTTTTTTATGTTCCTTTCCTGCCAGGACTTGAGTTATAACCACCTTACGGAGGTTCCCCGAGACCTTGAGCACTCCAAGAACATGCTCGTTCTCAACCTTAGTCACAACAGGTGCCTATACTATTTAAGTGCCAGTAAATATTCTTGTAAAACGTAATCCTCCATTGTCTAGCGGCTATCTGCCTACTACATGATTATTTTCTTAATCTTCAAAGACGTGCTGTCTTTTTGTTTCCAAAGCATTGACAACATACCAAATCAGCTATTCATCAATCTCACGGATTTGCTGTTTTTGGATATGAGCGACAACAAGCTGGAGAGCCTGCCTCCCCAAATGAGACGGCTGGTCCACCTACAAACTTTAATACTTAACAATAACCCGCTCATGCACGCCCAGCTGAGGTAAGGGAGCTGTGTTCCGTACACGGGTGCGCGGCCGTAGAAAATGCACTGGGCCTAAACATTTGTTTAACATTTGTTCTCCCTGTTTTCGAATAGACAACTTCCAGCCATGGTAGCGCTACAAACCCTTCATCTGAGAAATACCCAGCGCAGCCAAAGCAATATGCCAACAAGCCTGGAGGGCCTCACCAATCTCGCTGGTAATGTGAGACTAATGCAGCTGTCTATGTTTCCATGACAACCTTTACAGCAGCATTTGAGCCATGTGTGCTTGTAAAGTGAAAAAAGTTTGTGTGAGTTCTAAATTATGTAGGGAAGTTTTGTGGTGTGTGTGTGTGATGTATTACTTCGATGCTGTTTGGTTTATGACAGACAGTGTAGGGCAGAGATGTATAGGAATTGTATAGGCTTGCCGTAGTGATATTAATATTCAGATCATCTCAGTAATGAGTATCTTCTTAAACAGTGCCTTCGGCAAGTAGACTGGAATTATATTTTTATCCAACTTTGCTGAGTGAAGCACATGAAATCTATATATTGAGGGATAATGTATACTGTCTTACATGTTATGAGCCCTCAATATTTGTCTTTTTTCCCCCGACTATGAAATGAACATAAGAACTATACAAATGAGAGGAGGCCATTCAGCACATCAGGCTCGCTTGGGGAGAACTTAATAGCTCAGAGTCTTATCTAGCTCTGATTTAAAGGAACCCAAGGATTCAGCTTGCAATAAGAACATAAGAACTGACTTTTGTAGGATACGAACCAATGGCCCATTGAATTATTCACTTAGTCCCTCACTCTCACTCTCTCTCTCCAGATGTGGACCTGTCCGGCAATGATCTAAACCGAGTACCAGAGTGCCTTTACACGCTGTCCAACCTCAAGCGCCTCAACCTAAGCAGTAATCAGATTTCTGAGCTGTCCCTGTGCATTGACCAGTGGACGCAGATGGAGACCCTTAACCTCTCCAGGAACCAGCTTACATCTCTCCCTGTATGGACAGTTGTATACTGTAGGAATGGACTGAAAAATTATAGGATCCATAAGAACTTTTTCTTAATCTCCTTTCTCTCTTTCAGTCCGCTATCTGCAAGCTGGCCAAGCTGAAGAAGTTGTATTTGAATTCAAACAAGCTTGATTTTGATGGAATCCCATCAGGGATTGGGAAGCTGTCCAGTCTGGTGGAATTCATGGCAGCCAATAATAACCTCGAGCTGATTCCAGAAGGACTGTGCAGGTGTGTGCCTGGAACATGTTAAATTATTTCTGTGGTAAATTTAAGCTTTTTAATCACCATTGTGCTTGAATGTTTAGATGTGGGAAGCTGAAGAAACTGGTGATTAATAAAAATCGCCTCGTCACATTACCAGAAGCCATCCATTTCCTCACAGACATTGAGGTAAGGTCTGATCATCATTGTGAAACTTCAGATTGTTTTTAAATATGCAAAACTAAATATGTTGGAATTTATCCTTCAGCTTATTGTACTTTATCCAAATGTGGTTTGGCCTAGGTCCTCGATGTCAGAGAAAATCCAAATCTGGTGATGCCGCCAAAGCCGTCAGACAGGACGGCCGAGTGGTACAACATCGACTTCTCCCTGCAAAACCAGCTCCGACTGGCTGGTGCGTCTCCGGCCACGGTGGCTGCGGCTGGCGGGGGTAAGCGTCTCGGCGTCGCCGTCGCTCTCGGCCTCACCCCCCGAATGAGGTCGGAGGTTATTCCTGCCCAAAGAGGGGAGCGGAGATGTCACACCGAATTGGTCCTGCAGGGAACAGCCCCAGAGACCCACTAGCCAGGAAGATGAGGCTGAGAATACGGAAGGATTCTGTCCAGGACGACCAGGCGAAGCAGGTGCTGAAGGGCATGTCGGACGTGGCCCAAGAGAAGAACAAATCTGTCGAGGTATCGGTTCAGTCATGCTGGTGATCTGATTGCTTTTATTAAAAAGGGATTTTAATTGGGTTAGGGTCTATATATTTTGGTCTCACGGTTTGGCTTTGAGAGCATTTTACATTATTCAGTCTGAGTAGATTTGGTGTAAAAGTAAAGCTAAACGGAACCCTCAATGTTCTTGTGTTCTGTCAGGACGACGGCAGTGCAAAATATTCAGACTCAAAGGGGCGACGCTGGGATAAGAATCTGGAAAAACCCCAGCTGGACTATTCTGAGTTTTTCTTGGAGGACGTGGGCCAGATTCCTGGCATCACTGTGTGGCAGATTGAGAACTTTGTGCCCATTCAGGTTGATGAGACTTTCGTCGGGAAGTTCTATGAGGCTGACTGCTACATTGTGCTGAAGGCAAGGATAACCAACGTTAAATGTTACCTATCCACACACTGCTTCCCAGGGTGGTAACTGATAGGTGCCCTCTTTATTTTGTGTCTCTTTCAGACCTACCTGGATGATAATGGCGCCTTGAACTGGCAGATCTTCTACTGGATCGGCCAGGAAGCCACGCTTGACAAGAAAGCGGGTTCGGCCATCCATGCGGTCAACTTGCGCAACTACTTGGGTGCCGAATGCAGGACTGTGCGGGAGGAGATGGGTGATGAGAGCGAAGAGTTTACTGCGGTTAGTCGTATTGGCAGAACAGACTGTCTTCATAATGCTTTGTTTGATGCGTTACCACTGCCATCTAAAAGCTAACTGATGTTAGCTGTATTAAGTCACCGTGCCGTTCACTCCAATGTGTAGGTGTTTGACACTGAGATTTCCTACATCGAGGGGGGCACTGCCAGTGGATTCTTCACAGTCGAGGATACCCAATATGTTACGAGGTAAAAATGGGGCTGAGCAACTTTGATGGGATTTGAGATGGCTACTGTACCACAGTAGGGATTTTTTTTAAAGTAGAGATTTGTGTTGCCAACAGAATCTACCGTGTGTATGGCAAGAAGAACATCAAGCTGGAGTCCGTCCCCTTGAAGGGTGCTTCCCTGGACCCACGGTAAGCCGCGGACGTGACCCATCATTTTGTCTGTGTGGGGGTGGGATGATTTATCCTAATCACTTTTTCTTCAGGCAAAGCCATGTACAAAACCTGAGTGATCGCAACTTATTGCAATGTCTGTCTAGATTTGTTTTCTTGTTGGACTCTGGTTTGGAGATATTCATATGGAGAGGACTGAATGCCACTCTGAGTGGCACCACGAAGGCCAGGTATGGAAAATGCACTCCTCTGGTGTGTCCCGATTGGTGCTTTTATTTTATGCTTTTGGGGTGTGTAAATAACATGAACAAGCGTAAGCCCTGATTTCCCCGCGACCGTTTCAGACTGTTTGCAGAGAAGATCAACAAGAATGAACGGAAAGGCAAAGCAGAGATCACATTGCTGGTCCAGAATCAGGAGACTCCAGAGTTCTGGGAGATACTTGGGGGTCAACCTGAAGAAATCAAGAAGCATGTTCCCGATGATTTCACACCTTTTCGTTCTAAACTCTATAAGGTATTTTGATCTGCTGTCAGTCGGACACCGTGGTGAATTCACTTGTCACATAATTCTGCCCCAAATGGATGTTAAGTAATGGATAGAAGTACCGCATGAACACGGTTATTGAAGACCTGTGTGTCAAGATTGCTTTAATTATTTAAAAATTAAAATGTATTACAATTAAACCACTATAGACTGCCTACCAGTCTTATTCTGATGTAGAGGCCGTTCCTGCTTGTAGGTTGGTCTCGGCTTGGGTTATCTGGAGCTTCCTCAGATTAACTACAAGCTGTCGGTGGAACACAAACAGAAGCTGAAGTTGGATGTCCTCCCTGAACGGAGATTGGTACGATCCAGCTCTTGCCTTCAAGCATTCTACGAATATCTACTGGGTTGCATGCGTAATGTTTTTTCCATACCAGCTTAGACAGCAGTAAAATGGCACACGGACGAGGGTGATGTTGGAAATCCTGTGATGTGTGTCCCCTTGGCTACAGCTCCAGAGTCTCTTGGATACAAAGGGAGTGTACATCCTCGATTGCTGGTCGGACGTCTTCATATGGATCGGGCGCAAGTCTCCGCGGTTGGTGAGGGCAGCTGCCCTGAAACTGGGCCAGGAGGTATGCAGCATGTTACACCGGCCCAAGCACGCCATGGTGATCCGGAACCTGGAGGGAACGGAGTGCCAGGTAGGACGGTACCCAACAACCTGGTAAACATGCAGTCGGTTCCACTGAGTAGGTTTGAATGGGTCATTTAAAATAATTCAAACAATTTAAGGTTTTCAAGTCCAAGTTCAAGAACTGGGACGACGTGCTGAAGGTCGACTACACAAGGAACGCAGACATGGTGCTGAAGAATGAGGGTCTGACTGGAAAGGTGAAGAAGGACGTGGATCAGAAGAACCAGATGAAGGCCGACCTGACGGCCCTGTTCCTGCCACGACAGCCCTCCATGCCCCTCACAGAGGTGGGAGTGCAGCCCAGTCCTCCAAGGAGTGCTGGTGTGCTTCCTTAGCACATGTGCTACAGAAAACTACAGTGTTTAGAGGTTTGTTTGTTTGCAGGCAGAGCAGATGATGGAGGAGTGGAATATGGACCTGGATGGAATGGAGGGCTTTGTTTTGGAGGGAAAGAAGTTTGCACGTCTTCCAGAGGAGGAATTTGGGCACTTCTACACTCAGGATTGTTATGTATTCCTCTGCAGGTAAATGCACGCTGCTTGATTGCTCCTAAATGTGTTTAACTACTATGATACTTGGGTCTATAATGGTAATTGGTTCTGTCACTATCAGGAATGGGGGGTGGTTTTACAATTCCACAACCCCAGCTACTGAAGATTTCAAATCATAATGGCCCATGGCATGCGTCATGTGATTTAGCTTGTCTCGCAGCTGAGAGAGGATCCAGACGCGAATGCACTGTCCTTATAAAGTGTCAAATGTTCCTGATTCTCTTTCTTTAACGCTCTGATTGGATAAGTTTGTAGTTAGCACGTACTCTCTTGTTTTTGGCTGCTGAGTTTCACAGATGAATAATTTGCTGTGGATTTGTATAATAGTGAAAGTTATTAGTTGTCATTGTTCTCGCACCACGGCACACAGTGCACTATGACAAAATGTTTCCTCTGCATTTGACCCATATGTGACATCGTGACATAGCAGAGGGCAGCTAATTCAGCACCCAGGGATCAGTGCTTGGGGGCGGTACCTTGCTCAGGGTACCTCAGTGGTGCCTTGCGGGTCGGGGATTCAAACCAGCAATCTTTCGATTACAAGTGCGCTTCCCTAATCATTAGGCCTCCATCATTTGGGTTGGTGTCCTGTGTCACCCAGAACCCTCTGCCTGTGCTTTCCATCCATTCCCAACTTGCATGTCTCATATGTTAGTACCACACCTTGTACCTGACCCGGTTTTCACTAATGCATTTGTTACTGTTGAGAGCTCTTCATATCAAGTAGGGGAACATACCAATCAATGCTGAAGCTAGTGGAGTGAGATGGGCCTGGTTAACATGCTGTTTTCTTTGCAGGTACTGGATGCCCGTGGAGTATGAGGAGGACCAGGAGAAGAAAGGAGAGAAAGGGAACGATGAGGCAGAGGATGAAGACAAACAGCCAGAGGAGGACTTCCAGTGTGTGGTCTATTTCTGGCAGGGCCGTGAGGCCTCAAACATGGGCTGGCTCACATTCACCTTCAGTCTGCAAAAGAAGTTTGAGAGCCTCTTCCCCGGTAAACTGGAGGTCAGCACATGTCTTCTAATAGCTCCATGTGAAGCCTTTCCTTTGTGTTGCAACATATTTGCATATGTGCAAATAATGCTGACCAGATGATGCAATCAAGCTGCAGTATTGCGTTCGCTCAGCAGGGGGCGATGAAGTGCCAAATTTCCTTGTCAGATTTTGCTGCAGTTTTTCTCTCCCTGTAGCATTCTGCTAAGAAACCTCACAGAAGCCTCAGCTGAAACTCGAACATGAGTCAGTGTACACTTCAGTCCACCCCTAAGGGGCGTGTTTCATGCTGCCATAGACACACTCATCTGTCTTCACACCCAGGTCGTGCGGATGACTCAGCAGCAGGAGAACCTCAAGTTTCTGTCTCACTTCAAGAGGAAGTTCATCATCCACAGAGGAAAGAGAAAGCTGAAGGATGACAACATCCAGCCCAGCTTGTACCACATCAGGACTAACGGCAGCGCCCTCTGCACCAGGTAAGCAACAGCGCCACCCACCAGCTGGAGGACCTGTCGGCAGGAACCAAGGGTCTCCTCAGCCAATGAGGGCTACAGTCATACAGCTAGGTGTGTTGGCATGTCTTGTAAAATATGAGAAATGCTCGCAAACAAGCAGAGGAAAGCGGAAAACCACTTCTCTATACTGTGAAAAGTTTGACCCATGAGGTCAACGCAAATAAAAAACATTTGAGAAAACAAGGTTATATAACGTTTGCGTAGAGCATCTGGATGTCGGATTTTAAGCCATAAAATCATAACCACACAAAAAAATGCTTCAATCGGCTTGTTTTGATTTAGCACAGAATCAAGCAAAATGCCGAAGAGAGTAAGTAAAAAGCAATTATAGACTTGTCAGTTTCTGTATTTTGACAAGTTTATAATTGCTTTTTACTTACTCTAAGGGGTGCAAACTGAAATGCACAACAAAAGCTGCCCTAAAAATAAAGTGGTTGATTTCAGCTGTGAAGTCGAGATAAGACTGTGGCGGTTTTGACTGGCTTTAACTGTGCTCTGCTAGGGGCTGAAACGTTGGGCCGTACCAATATAAGGAGGGAGGGCATGAATGACTTTAACCCCAACATTCTTCCTCCTAAGGAAAGCAGTGGCCATGGTTCTTTCTCACAGTAACACGAGCCTCTGGAGAGATGTCTGGTGTATTTGTATTGTGGAAATTGAAAGTATACAAGTGCAATGTGATTACTCATGCCTTCTTCTATTGTAGTAAAATGTATCATTTAAATTAGTGGGAAAACTCAACTCCTTGGTATAACATTTATTGATCCACTTTGATTTTATGTCCTAAGGACAATCCAGATTGCCACAGACTCCAGCAACCTCAACTCAGAATTCTGCTTCATATTAAAGGTGAGGCTCCGTGTTCTGAGGTCGTGTTTTTTGTTTTTTTTTTTTTTATTTTTTTATTTCACTATTCCTGAGTTGTCAACACAATATGGAATTTTGATCCCCTGGCAGTATGCCTGGATAAAGTGTATGCTGCTGTGCCAAAGCGCCAGTAGAGCCTGCGGTAGTGACTGTGAAGCTAGTCGCTGGGTTAGAGATGGACATCTTGCCACGTCGTGTTCCAGCAGTCGCTCATTTGGAGTCGAGGGCAGCTCTCTGCCCCTTTAAGACCCCTAACGGCAAAAAGGGTCAGGAAAATTAGCAAGCTGGACAATGTCCTTCTTCCATGTTTGCATGTCATGGCTGGATTTTTACAATAGACCACTTAAGGAGTCTGGCCACGCGATTATCTGACAAGTGTTTACTGCCATGAGTGAGTTTCCTTGAAATTATGTTAAGTAATAGCTAGTTGACCTTGTACTGTACAGTTTAGTATAAGGATGTAATTTCTGCTTCCCTGTTGTTTATTACAACCTGGGGTTATTTCATAAACAGGGATATTCCTGCTGCACAACTGTTATTTTGACAAATGCCAGGATCCCCCGTAACTAGGAATCCAACAGTGTCATGTTACTCTGCAGTGATTTAATTTCCGTTCTCATGAGAATGGGAGAAAATAAGATAAATTACACGTGTGACACCAGCAATGCAAACTTATCGAATTGAATTTGAACTTCTGTCCAGGAAATATGTGGGAGAGACACAATATGTTTTCAAAAATTGAATCATGACTTCCAGATTTTATTTGTGTGGAGGAGGTGCAGCTTTCTCCCCACAGAGCACGATACTAATCATTATTTAATTCATGGGGTCGTCTCTAAAGTAAACCTGAAGAATGTGGCAGGTGGTTCTCATTTCCTGGCTGCCTCTGGTTAAGGGCCAAAGCATGCAAAGGCATCTCTCTCCGAGCCGTACCCCGCAGGCCACACACTAACATTACAGCGCATCCATGTGCTGTCACTGGCAAGCAAACGTCCTGTACCAGGGAGCCATCCGCTTTGGCTAGTGACAGCGACAGGAAATTAAGTGCTTTTCAGTTTTTACGTTTGCAGAAACGTGCCCCCTTTACCAAACCTAGCACTCCCACTTTTGAAAGACTTATTTTAAATTGATGCTCTGTGTTCACGCTAGATTGAAATGTACTCTTGATTTAGGTGCCGTTCGAGAGCACAGATAACCAGGGTATAGTGTACACATGGGTGGGCCGGGCTGCGGACCCGGACGAGGCCAAGCTGGCGGAGGACATCATGAACTGCATGTTTGACGACAGCTACAGCAAGCAGGTAAAGCAGAAACGTGTGACAAAGCTCCTGAAGGCTGGATTCCACATGAAGTAGCTGCAGCGTGTGCCGGACGGATAAGCGATTAATGTGACTGGGGTCACGCCTGTAGGTGATCAACGAGGGCGAGGAGCCAGAAAACTTCTTCTGGGTGGGGATCGGCTCCCAGAAGCCTTATGACGAAGATGCCGACTACATGAAATACGCCAGGCTCTTCAGGTACCTGTCAAACAGGGGAGCTGTCAGTGGTTAAATGACACAGCTTTCCTCATGGGGGGGATCACAGAAAAGGCTAGCTGTACCTGGAACAGCATGACACTCCGTGACTGTGGGTTCTGTGCCAGGTGCTCAAATGAGAAAGGATTCTTTGCTGTGTCTGAGAAGTGTTCAGACTTCTGTCAGGATGACCTCGCAGATGATGATATCATGCTTCTGGACAACGGACGAGAGGTCAGTGGCTCCCGCTTTGAAAATTCAACGAGATTCTGCCTGTTTGGCTAAAAATAAGCTGGTGGGTCACAAACAGCCTGTGTCTTTAATAGATGAAAGATAAGCATGTGAATGTAGTTTCTGTGGGTATCTGTGCTCTAGATGTTGTGTTTTAACGATAAGTTCTAATTCGATATTCTCCCTTTCGGATATGCAGGTGTATATGTGGGTTGGTACTCAAACCAGTCAGGTGGAGATTAAACTGAGCTTGAAGGCTTGCCAGGTGAGACCTAAGGCTGACACTCAAAAGCCGTCTGTGCCGTTTTACCTTATATCCGACCTCTGACCTTTGACCCTGCCTGCCTCAGGTCTACATCCAGCATATGAGGACGAAGGACTCTGAGCACCCCAGGAAGCTGCGCCTGGTGCGAAAAGGCAACGAACCTCACTGCTTCACCCGCTGCTTCCATGCCTGGAGTGCGTTCAAGAAGCCGCCCGCTTAGGCGGGGAGCGACCGACCTCCCGCCCGCCGTCTGCTGCGTAGGTCAGAGGCCGTACAGTCACACACTGCTTTTATCGGCATTCTGCCCGCTGTATTTACTTTTAATGGAGGTCATTTAAATGGTTTTCTTTGGTTAGCATTTTGGGAATTGTAATGACTGTATATGAGGTTCTGAGGCTGTAAACGTTTAAATCTTTTTAAAAAGCTATATTTCAATTAGTATTTTTTTTTCAAAAGCAGATCTGCATAAACAGAGTTCAGGGTGAAAGTCTGCCTTTGTTTGGGCTAAATAATGACAGTATCACTAATAGATAAAATTTCACTTGGAATCAATATTTATGCACATGACTTCACCTCCATTTTGCTGGTCTCATAATTCCACATGGCTGGATATTTGTGCCAATTTACATACAAGATATTTTACTGCTGTATCTAGATTGAATGCTGGGCTTAATTAAATTGCATCCCAAGATGAAAATGTACATACTGTCAAAAGTGTTGGAATCATACTCACCCTATATAATCTATAGCAGAGTTTGATAAATATCCTGAGAGCACAATATGCAGTAAACTAATAGCCCTCATAGTTTTCCAGAGATTCTACTTGTGTGAAGTCAGTCCGATTGTAAGTCTGAGTATATATACTGTCATTAAAAAGCTAATGTTTATGGGTGATGCTTAATGAAACCGTGCCAATGCAGCCCTGATGGGTAAACCTGCAACTCCTTCTTTCATGAATGTGCTAACAGAGTCGATAGTAGATAGTCCTCTTGGGTTTATTTTAAGCAATCATCACCATCGAGTAGTTTTAGTGTGAGTAACCAGTAGTCTGTCCAGCGAACCGCCTGGTAAATGGTGCATAGCAGGAGACAAATCGGGTGGAACCCTATATAATTTTTTGTTCATCATTGATAGGATTTTACATTAGCACACATTCTCACACTATTAGCACGCAACATAACGCTGTTGGTATGTATACATTATGCACATGTGAGTTCCCTGTTGACTCTCACTGTTAGGTTTTGTGTGTGTATGTTAGTGCAGTATTCTTATAAACACTGAATGTTGTTCTGTTGC
>JAODUD010000095.1:24377851-24390715 GCA_026784285.1 Stomatorhinus walkeri
AGGTTCTCCAGACTGAGCAGACTGACTGATCATCAAGCCTCATGTCGCATGTTTCTGTTCAATAATGACAGCGAAATAAATAAATCTCTCTTTAAATCAGTATACTATTTTTGTATGTTTGACAACACAAAATAAATTCCCCAAAATTCCCATAAATTCCCCACAGAAAGTTTCCTCATCTGAAAAATTCCCAATTTCAGCAATTAAAGACACTAACACTAGCAAATTAAACTGAACAAAACACTGGGGGTCTCCTTACGCTGACGGTCCCCCTGGTGAGCGATCCGGAGCAGGACGGGGAGCCCCGGCATGTCAGCGCCGTCATTCACACCCCCGGAGGTCTGAAGCGACCCCACTTAGCCCGCCGCCAAGCGCTCCGCTGCCAAACCGAGCGGCACAGAGCTGTTCACGCGGCACCCCCACCCCTGCAATGGGACCACACAGACCTCACTCCGTATTCCAGGAGGAGAAAAACCAGGCTGAGACTGACTGGGGTGGGGTGGAGGGGGGGGGGGTGTAGTCCGCCCACAGAGAACACAGGCACTCCGATTTTCCAGATTTGAGTTGCCCTTTGCTGTAACCCCAGCACTGGGAAGGTCCTACACACAGTTACGTAGCGTTCATGTCTACAGGTGGCGGCTGAGAACCCAGAGCATCCCTGTAGCTCGTCTCAATGCAGGTTAAAGCCAGTGCATCCAACCCCTACTCAGTTCAAACATGACATGAGCCCTCAAGACCCCGCCAAAGCACCCGCCCCCAACTCCCCAGGACCCCGGACTTAGGGTGGAGACATGATCTAACTGCTGCAAGCAGGACCAGCTGCAAATATGTTGTGAATCCACTGCATGTAGAAGACCCACCCAAAATAACGGCCTCAGTGCTGCTCAGTTTAAAAAGTTTTAAAGGCTTTAGACCTCAGTTTCTGTAACAGACTAAATGCAAAACATTAATATTTCCTCTACTGTTCATAACCTTCTACAGATGATTAAGGCTGGACATGAACTGTAGAGACTTTCTCTTAAAGCATTTTCAACTCACTTATGAAACAACAGAATGGCGTATTGAGCAGAGGAGGCGGCAAAGATTTTGAGCTGTTGGAATCTGCATACACCATGTTCATTTTCATGTACAAGAAATCATTATACATGCGAACACTGGCTCTTCTGAAACCATGTCTCCATGTCTTCACTCAACCCACTGCATTTCAAACACTGAGATGCAGTCAAGTGATCAAAAAATATACCAGCATCGATTCTTGGCAGCATGTAACACGCAACTCTTTGATCTGAACGTCAGTGTGATGCTGACCTCTCGGCTGGGAGCTCAAGCCAAACGCTGCCCTTGGTCAGTAAACAGTAAATGCCAAGAGTAAATACAGTAGCAAATGCCTTAAAATATTCAGCTTCTTGCCAAAATTAAATACCAAGAAACGTTTTTCCTGAAACCCTATGCATATAGTCACCCATCACATTTGCAAATAATACTTGGCGCCCCCCCCAACCTCAATCCATAAGACTGGTAGGATGACACAAAAAGTCTATTTATTACCAATTTCTAAACAAACAGCAGCGCACTCACAGACTGTCTCAGTCTTCTGCTTAGGAACACTTTCAGAGGACTGGCAGCCCTACGCTTTGGACCCATTATCAAAGATGCAAAATTATTGCCACTTAAGTGGTTTAGAAGTTTAAAAGTCACTAAAAAAGTTTAGTAGTCACTGCGAGAGATGCAGAGACGGCTAGCACACGAGCAAGGCTGGTAGCCAAGATAAAGACGCCCAGAGTACTCAAGTCAACATGCAGACATCCCAGTTTTTTTTCAACCAAAAATTATAGTATGCACTTAAACCAAAAATAATAACACAAATATTTATATACAATGTTGTGAAATCCAGATCATTTTCAGTATTGTTTATACATTTTTGGCTTGTGCATCGGTTGAGTTTTCCGGTAAGCTCCGAAATATTCCCATTTAACTGCTCACAGCCAATTCCTGAGCAACCAAATCCGCTAGTGTCAAATTAGTGAACCTGGAAGAGCCACAATACAATCAAGGGAAACCGTTAGACCGTTCATAGCGAGACCATCATTCAACACAGAAGTCAACAACCCAGTCAAAATCTAAAGGCACTTCACTTAAAAGCCACTTCAACACCACCGTCAAAACAAAAGCTTCTGATAAAACGGAAGAATATCCAAATTCAAATCAGTGACAAACGTGCAAATAGTTCATGAACTCTGATGTATTTATACCAAATTTTTTGGATAGTATTGCACAACCCGTACATTGTAAATAACCGGAACACAAACAAACTGAAAAATGTTAATTACATATTACGCAATAAGTTTCTCCCGAACAAAAGTCTCCCTTTGTGTCATATTGTGTCAATTTCATGCTGGTAACTATCGAGTCATACGCTCCGGCTTACTAACCAGGGCTGAGCACACCTGGTATGTGTAACTGGTGGACAGAACAGGATTTCTCTAGACATTTGGTGGGCTACACCACAGAGCTGAAGGTGCTTAAACAACTGCAAGGAAACGCCAGACAAAGGAAGACAAAATGGACAGAAAACTATACCTAAATGGAGTAAACAAAGGGCTGCGTTCTCATACTCACTAGGTATAACTTCACGGAACTGTAATACACACAGACACTGGTGACAAATTTCTTCATTTCTACTAATGTGTATGTTTACGCACTTTGACAGTGAGCTCTGAGTGCAGACACACATGCCAGGGACAGATTCGTAACACAGTGCTGTTCCATGATTCAGCTGTTCAATCCGGCACCAAAACTGGTACTACTGGCAGAATTTAGCTTCACCACACATTTCGTGCAAGGCTATGCGTTCACAACGTTTTGGAAAAGCCATTTGAAAAAGAGGAAAAAACCCTCCCATTTCATACCCGTGAAATCCCCAAGAAGAAAAAGTTACACAATTACAAAAAGCACAAAATTACAAATATCAACATCCAATGCCAGCTGCACATTTAGCAGCCAAGCGATGACAATATCATGCATTTTAGTGTCTCCCTCAACTAACTATGTCCTAGTTATCTAGCTGCTACTGCAGTTGCCTTGGAAACCATTTGAAAGATGTCTTTGAGACCAGACGCAACCAGAAAGCTTCCCAGGAATTTCCTCTCATTACGAAAGGGACGAGAGCGGGGGGCCCTTCACAGCACAACAATATACATTCCTCGGGGGGGCACACTGCTTTTGGAGCATACCATCTCAATGACAACACTCAACTGCAATTGTACTTTTATATCTCCCCCCGCTAAGCCCAATAGGTTCTTCCAATGTTTCATAATGGACACTTCTCTTGTTCATCTGTGGGTTCCTTTGTGCTTTCCAGCTAAAGAGACTCTTCCTCCAAGGTCAACTGAGAAAGTATAGACATTTTAAATAAGTCATGGTATTTACAGCAAGCACGTGACAGAATTATTCACATTTTCTGGACAAGGCAACGCAAATTCATCACCGCAAGTTAGAGAGAAATTTTACGACCACCTGTGCCAGATGGATTTTTGATCACAAATATCCCCAATTAGAAATTTGATGAAATGCACACAGCAGAAATCAGACTATGCATCCGACAAACAAAAGAAACGTAATAAGAGCTGAAACTAAACTTAAACCACCATGGTCTCATCCTCAGCTGAATTTCCCAATTACCACCAGTCAGAAGGCAACGTCAAGACTGAGGGCTTTATCAAACGGACATTCCCGACTTTGAAGTTGACTGAATGTGTAGAAGGGGAACATTCTGAGACATGGGGCGAGTCTGGCTCAACTCAACTACCATTTTTAAAAAAAAATAAAAAATATAAGTGAATTGCACACTTAAACACAGCCTAACACATAAGATCTTATTTTTTTGGCCTGGTCTTCATGATACAAAGCTCAAGCTTGCTTGCACATTTCACATCTTGCCAATTGCAAGTAATACCCAACCCTGCCTACTTCCGGAACCTTGGGGGATGGGAAATGGAAGGACTCGGTCTACACGCCAAGCGATGACCTTGCAACCAACATGTGCACTTCTATATCATAATATCACTCCAACATGCTCCCTTTTGAGAAAGGAAAAATACATAAGTTCCTCAGTTTTAAGGCTAGATGGAAAGAGGAGGTATTTTTAAAAATAGCTGCAGAACCAGGTTCAGCTCGGACTGACCACACAAGTCATCAAGATTGTGAATCAAAGATGCAGTCAATCACTGCTCATTTTAGAGAATGCAAAGCCTTGTATGAACCCAAGCATCCCACTATATTGTGTTACAAGCCTGCAGGTTTATTCTGGAACAAGTCAAAGAAAAAAAAAAAAAAAAAAAAAAAAAAGACAGAGACAGACAGACAGGCAAACGTTTCAAACTACTTTAAGAGATCACACCTCCGGCTTGGACATCCTGGGCTCACCCAACCAGCTCCCCTCATAAATCTTGTTAGCCCTTATAAGATTACATAAAAGGACTAGCTTTTGGGGAAAAGTGCCAAATGGTTACGATTCCTTAAACAGACATATGGGGGGGTGGGGGGGTCCCCATCAGCACTGGTTCAGAAGCTGCACCTTTTAAATTCAATGATGGGACAGCAGCTCATTCAATCACTACTGGAGTGACACAAAGGCCAAGCTGTGCTTTCATCATGGACAAGAGAAGATTGCTCATCAAAATTCCGGTTTATGGGACCCTGGTTATTCCTCCTATTGGGGACGTCTGGATCGACCCTGCCTGACTCAAACCACGATGAAACCCAAGTTAGAGCATTTCGAAATTAACTTGGTAGCAAACAAAACTGAACAAGAAAAGTTTCTGAGAATTAGTGCAAGGCAGAACTGAACTGATTTGTCTTTTCCTCGTGATTTAAACTTGGTGGTGTTTGCAGGCATTTACAAAGCTGTAAAACAGTTAAAGATATATCTTATTTAGACCACCAGAAAATGTGTTTGCATTTTTCCTACTGTCTAACTTATTGATCCAGATCACCTGCCCAGACTTCGTCCACAACCTCACTGTAAAGTTAAACATATTATTAACAGGACAGCAAGCAGAAAGCAAATGCAATCTTTCAAAGGAGCTTCATCAGTCCTGATTTTTCCAAAAAGCACTCGAACATACACCCTGGATCCCGTTTACATTTTTCATGTACTAATTAACAGTTTGTGTTTCCCACGAGGCATGGAAGCCAGGGGCACCACGCACCGCGTCACTGAGCGCCTCTGGCTTTCAATCTCAAGCTCTCCGGCTGACAAACGTATGTCTCAGCAGGACAGCCAGAGGCAAAGCTGGCAGGAAGTCAACACAGAAAGTATAAAAATTCAAGGCCCTTTCCACCTAGCTCTACATGCCTAGCGAGCATTCGCATGAACCCAGAAAACAGCAAGTCCACCATAAGCTATAAGTGGTCTAGGAACCAATTCCTCCAACCTATGTGCAGAGGCATGCATGCAGATCAGAGACAGCGGTGCATAATATGCCAGAACACAGTTAACAGAACATCTCCCCCTACATACGACAAGCCTAAAAGCAGTCAATGCACGCCCACTCAGTTTGGCATGGAGCCAAGATCCTCACTGTACCAGTCTCCTTACGGCAAGTCTAACTGTTCACACTATTGAGATATCCAGCCTTTCTGCACTCACAAACCCTGAGCTGTGCTCCTTCCACACTGACGGAGGTCGCAGCCTACATACACGTTAGACACTGGCTTTGTAGAAGAACCCCCTTTACCAGAGATGCTACATTCTGGAAAACATTAATCACTGATATAGCAAACGGAGAACAGAGGCTTCAGCCACCCTGTTCTTTCAGACACCCATCTGAAGTGACGCCACAGTATCTTCTATGGAACTGTGGACGATTTGGTCCACTACGGCAGAGCTAGCCTAGAGAAATACACATGCAATCGCTGTCACCCCCATCTCTGTGGGGTATTACATTATTCCCGTAATTATCTTGAACTCTCACTGGGGTACTTTACATTGGTAATGGGGGTAAGAGGGTAATTTAAAACTTTAGATTGAAGTTCATTGCATTCTCCGAGCACTTATCCAGTTTAGACAGTATCATGATAACACCACTTCTGCAAACCGGGATTCTGACAAGCTCACCAACCACATGGACATGATAAATCACCATGACATTAAACGCTATAACAGATATCAACCTTATGATCAAATCTTTCAGGCTACATCCAGAGATGTATTGCTAGGGATTGATTATATGAAGCAGGGCTGCAGCTGACAAAAAAAAAAAAAACCCAAACACTAGACACAAATGATCATACAGGTAATCTGGCACTGATGTTAAATCGATCCTGAGGCGTCAATCCAAGAATAGGTTTAGGTAAGATTTACCTTCCTGGCAGGGAGACAGTGCAGAATCAGGCATACACTTTGAGAAAGGATACACTTTCACTGCTCCAGATTTCGTCCCGATGGCCATGATCTGCAGCTTGGGGTCGTAATCTACAGCGCTGGGCTGATTGGGGAAGCCGTGCTCGACAGTCTGTAACAGTACAAACGCGGTACATTGGCAGCACGTAACCAAGTGAAGGACAATCTGCAATCAGTGCTATATTACAGCAAACTATTTACTTACATTGACAGAAAAATGCATCACACCTTATGCCTACCACAGGTAGACCACAATACACTATTAAAGGCTCTCAGTCTTTGAGGAGACCATTTTTCTTTAAGAATCTATATTGGCGCTGTTAGATAAAGCCCATCACTTCATGAGAAAACGGAGGTGAAAGACATCCATACTCTGTCACGTCTCATAAAGCCACAGAGGTCGGACATCCTCAAATGACACCATGAAATATTAACGTCATCAGTCATTAGCAAGTTGAGCATGCGGGGGTGCCAAAAGACCCCTCCATACCACAAATGATACTGCATTGGAAAAAAGGCCACAACACCTACAGCTACCCCCCCAACAAACACACACACACTTTGGCATTTTAAATGTATTTTGGCATTTTTAGTTTTTTGATTGCAGTCACAGATTTTTATAAAGTTGAATTTCCCCAGGTCTGGGACAGAAGATATGGTGCCCCACAACATCAAAATAAAAGCAGCAGGTTTTTATCACATTGTGGGGACATCATTTGGTCCCCACAAAGCAATATATACCTGAATCCCCCCCCCAAACACACACACACTTATGGAGGAGGACACCTGCTGAGTGGCACTGGTCATAAATGCATGACCATGCCATAGTGTGAGCACTCAGAGGCATCGCTGGGGTTCACAATGGGTCATTTCTCCCAAAAGAATCCCTTCACAACAGAGCTCAAACAGAAAGACAATGGAGCAGTAATACTTTGAATGAGGACCGACCCCCAATTTACGACAGCGCCGAACAACACCAAGCTGTGTACAGCTATAGGAAGACGTGATGGATGTGGAAAACAAATACGCTCAATAGAAAATTCACCCTTAATACGAGTGACTTACATGTTGCTATGAAGGTACAGGCCACATTATAAATTACAAATTGGATTTCCACTTGAAAAGTCATTATCTAGGCTTCTTACTAAATAAAGGGGCAGCAGTGATGATTAATGACTAACCCCCCCTCCATTTCACTGGGGTCAGATCTGTGACCACCGCATTAAGCAGTGTGTTGGAAACTGAAAAATACAAACAGAAGGAAATACGTAACGCCAAATAACCCAGTTACTTAAAAAAGACACTGGCCGGTTCCCTTCGACGACAAAAAACAAAACTTAGTTACGGTGATCGCCGAAATGAAAGGTGCTGGGGAGGGAGAAGCTCCAGTGTTTGGGTTTAATGCCGCAGGTTTTACTGAACTTCTGTCCGCTTCCCAGAGTCGGCCAACCTCGGATCTCACTTTTACGAAAGATCCCCACAACTAATGCAATAAATAAAACTGACGTTATACGAAATCTTATATATAATTGTTTAAATGTCGATTGACTCTAAAGAACGGTACATTATTTGCAAGATATTTTAAAATGAAAGCGAAGAAAAAGATCCAGCTCGCCAAAGCAGTTATCTTCCCTTTCTCCCCACCTCCTTTTTGTAATGTGCGATAAATAATCGATTAGTTAATTTTGCAAGTTCCCCGTTGCACTTGTGCCACTGACCAGCCGATACGTTTAATCACAGCCCCCGGTTAAATTGATGCAATCTTGTTGCACGGGAGAAATACACAGAAATATTCTTAAAAATCCGCCAGAAAAATGCATATGGTTATGTTAACAACTGCACTGAAGCTACACAAAGCAAGACTGCGATATAAACGGACATTGCTGCAATTGTCTCACAATTTACCGTACCTTATTAAATGCAAAAAGGTCCTGCTTGATTTTCTCTCTCTGGGGATCATTGCCCTGCCTCCTAAACCTAAACTTCATCATCCTGATGCCGGTCAAAGAGTATCGACAAAAGAAAAAGAGTTGTTGCAAACTGCGAAAGTTGTAAATTCCTTTAGGTTTATATTGATGGTAAACAATAAGTTCCCCATACACGCTCTCGATTCTTTGTACCCAGTTCTCAAAGGCTGCAACTACATGCCAGAAAGCTGAATACGTTTTGGTTGTGATTGACATGCTACGCAGCCTATCAAGCTATGGCAGCAATATCTGTTATCCAATCAAATAGGAGAGTGAATTGTGGAGGTCATAAATGTGATTACAGTCGTTGAAGTGTTTCAAGCCAAATCTGACTTGCGGGAATTGTAGTTTTCCTTTGATTAGTTTGCGTTTTGGTTGGTATATCTTCAACTGATGATTGCAGATGCGTAAATCTTAGTTAGCCTATTGCAGCCAGATGCCATGAGCAAAAGTCTGTTGATTTGCAATGCACCAAAGATTAAATAAATAAATAAAAATCTCGCCATATAATGCAGTTGTAGTATGCGGTTTGGCTGTGGTGCGTGTACGCGCTGTTATCCAAGTACTACACAATACTGTAGTAAATGGTGCTGCATAATATATAGCTGCAGCGGATGCCATACCTGCTCACAACCATGTTAGTCTTTACATCACACCTCACTCAGTGTACTAAAAATAATACTACAAATAACATAACGCGAAGAAAAAAATTGAGATGCATTTCCGGAACCTGAGACAAAACCATGTCAGTCTAATTCATTTTTGCATATTTTACTAGGTATCTGACTGATATCTTAAAGACATGGTAAATATAATTCTGGTCACAATATTCAGGAGTATTGGCACATAATTAAAATTTTCAATACGTCAATAAGTCTTCGTTTTTCTTACTGTCGTTTGATTTTTTAAAAAATGCAGAAACAAATCACTCCAACCCACTAC
Organism: Stomatorhinus walkeri; assembly: GCA_026784285.1. Lineage (NCBI taxonomy): Eukaryota > Metazoa > Chordata > Actinopteri > Osteoglossiformes > Mormyridae > Stomatorhinus > Stomatorhinus walkeri. The sequence goes on from JAODUD010000095.1 coordinate 24,387,164, forward strand.
TTCTTAAGGAGTTAGAATAATGCATGGAATAATGCAATATCTAGAAACAAATGTACTCAAATCAGAACATCACAAAATTATAAACCAGGTAGGATTTTTGGGATCACTGTTTACGTAATAGCTAATTGTTTAAGATCGCGTCAAACCCAAAAACTGATGGTAAATTAGTAATAAAGAGAGCAAACAGAGATATAATTAATTCATGTAATTGCAAATCAAGCCAAATGCCATTGTATTTGCCGTAAATGGAAAGCTAATTACGACTGGATGCACGTACTAGCAGTGGCACACTAGCTCTTTCGATAAGGGACACATTTGTGGAGATTTACCACTAACAGCGGTGGTAAATTTAATACCTAGTTTCAAAAAGTAAAATTATTCAGAAATTTTTGTTACATTTTCTATAGGTTGAGCAGTCAAGCCTTGCTAGTCCTGTATTGTAAAAAGAGGAAACACTTTCCCAGCAATGTGTGCAAAGCTTTAATATGTAATTTATTCATCTGCTGTTTCCGGCTGTTTGAATTAGGATATTTAAATGTAAGAAAAGTAATAAATAGTTCAGTTATTTATAATACGGTATTTTAAAATACGGCGACATCTGTTCCAGTTTTTAAACATGCACGACTACAACGTCGTGATAGAAGACCGCTGCAGGTGCAAACGAAAACAAAGCGGAGTGTGAAGAACGCTATCCAGGAAATGTGGTTGACAGCAATTTATAAGCATCCGACGCCCCCTTGTGGCCAACAACTGCATATTGTCTAGGTATTACTACGCATCTTCCTCCTAGAGAATACAGTACTCGATGCACATTTAAAAATAAAGCTCTATTCGAATTTTACTAAATATTAGTATTTATTACCTTAATTTTTCGCAGAAACATGGATTTGGTTCCCACGATGTTTTTTAAACAAACCTGTGACCTCTTTTTTCCTTTTATTTAATCAAATGCAACACATTACAGTACAAGGAAAATGAAATATGAAAATGGTTACTATCTGAGAATATAAACAGGGGAAAAGCTGTAGAAATGGTCAATTTATAATTAGTCAAAAACACTAAAACAAAAGGGAAGTAAAATTGTATTCATTGCTACAGAATGAGCTGTCACAAACAGCTACAAAATGAAAATTATGATCAAGTAAACCTTCAGGGCAACATGAACAAGACGTACAATGAATATGGTTTTACCACAAATATTTTAACATAATTTAAAAAAATACATTTCATAAAGTTGCATCTTCATTATTAAAAACATCAGGAGAGGAAGATAAGTTTTGGCAGGGGTCTTCACACAAGATGAAACAAACCCTTTTAAAATTTCTTCTGAAAACACAAACGTACCACGTTCTGCTTCAGTGCTGACACAGCTGTGGGCTTTTTTAAAACAATCATCCAGATTAAATGGATCTGGCTCATGCCCTTAAAATAAAATTCAGTTACAAAACACATTTCATCTCGTAATAGTTCTTGCACTCTGTTTAGGCCTGTACTTTTTTGTTACATGCATATTTCCTAAGAACAGAGTTTCGAATCCCACCTGCAAAGAACTAATCATATATCTTGTTATGCAACCATCTCAATTTCAAATCATGGGAAAATGCTGAACAATGAGCCTTTAACTGTAAACAACTAAATATGGCGATATGTGTGAGGACCACGACAAATCTGTTCCTAAGAGTTTCTTGTGAGAGGGGGGGCTGTTCACTCAGCAGTGGCATAAGGAGGATCCCTTTGGGATGACGTAAAAAATCGATGGATAATGAACATTAAGGCAAACAGCTCTCGCTATATATACACACATTTAAATGACAGCATTTAAGTAATATTTCTTAGGATTTTGTACACAAGATCGCAAGCTTCTCTCATTATCGCCATTAAATATACTCTTCCAAAAACAAGCAATATCAAAGAGATTAAAAGTGATGGCTTTAACATACACAGGAAAGAGGCTTTCAAGGCACAACATGGCCTGAACCGTGTGCTCGAACCGGTGAAACAGAACCACAATCCATTCCTAGTAAATACAAGAAAGCAGCTGATCCAGAGAGCATCATATCTGGAAAATATGCTCATTTGAGAATTAACATCCTTATGATTGAATTCTGAAATGTATCAGAACAACTCTGACTTAACCAAAAATGAAACGGAAAACATTTTTAACCTAAAGACCAAAAGAATACCCTGACAGGGGTGCATCTATTAAAACATCACGTCTGTGACCTATAAAGCTCCATTTTGTGCAGTCTTATCTGCTGTATTTCAACAGATTTAACAGTTTGTGCATCAAAAAGATGCTACTATGTACAATAAACAGCCTAAGCATTGATGACATTTTCCAATAATTCCAAAGTATATATCATTCTGTATTTGAAAATACTGCATTTAATAGCCAAAATCTCTGTAAACTAAGGGGGAAGAAAACCAAACAGCATAAGCAATTAATCTGTAATATTCATGATCAAGATTTTTTCCATCTTGCACAGTTCACAACAAAAAAAACCATGCAGGAACTAACTGTATATAAAAAGTATGCCTTCTGTTGGGAGAACCCAGAGGGGTTTCACAGGCTGCTCTACAGGGGCAGCAAAACCATAACCAAAACAATTCTAGGGCAACTGAATTTCCAAGTCACTTACTGACCACTCAGAATGGGTTCTGCCTCAATCCCAACCCCCCCCCCCCACCACAAATCCTGCTGGTGATGTAAACCCAAAAACGAGCCCAGCTTGCCAAGGGATGTCTGCACTGACTATTTTTAAACCTGCATGCAAATGAATGTCTAAGGAGTCTCCGGGAGGACGGCAGTGTCGCGTCGATAAGAAAGCTCTCAGTGTCGCCTCATTTTAACCCTTCGGGGCGAATCCATGCTGTGGTCGGGTCCGCTGTAGCCGGCCGCAGACTCGTGGGAGCGTTTCCGCAGGCTCTCTGAGCTCGAGCTATTCCTCTGCCTCCACCTCGGAAGAATCACAGAGCGTCGGTTTTCTTCTTTGTCCATTTCTAATATACGCGGCCTGGAGGGAAGAAAAAAGTAAAACAAGATTGTCACCACCAGCTAATTTCTTCTTATGATTACTAATCATTCAGTTCCCTTTTCATTCGTCTGTATTCCAGCGAGGCCTAGCAGGCTCCTGTCATTCTCATCCACACACGGTCCCCCCCCCCCCTTATTAATCACCTGGCACTGTGGGGGAGAGCTACACGCCAATAACAGTGACATCCTCCCCCAACGGAGGCCAGTGGCTCACAGAAAACTGCTGGCGCTTTGCGGAGGCACAGGGTACATCCTGGCTCATCCTATTCTGTTCCTCAAGGGAACTAAGCCAATTAATTCCACTGCTGGCACGTTCTGCGCAGTCATAGAACCACAGGGCCTAGATTCAATCTGCAGTATGCCCCAAAGAAACCACCCCACTCAACCGGTGGGACCAGTAAATGTTCATGGGCCATTTGCACGAGTACAGTTACACTGGAATTCGTCTCTTCGTTTACCCTATCTTGCTCTCCATAGTTTGGGGGGGGGGGGGGCAACATGCAGTACACCAGGAGCTG
>JAODUD010000095.1:24390815-24406606 GCA_026784285.1 Stomatorhinus walkeri
CCCCCCCCCCCCCCCCCCCCCCCCCCCCCCCCCCCCCCCCCCCCCCCCCCCCCCCCCCCCCCCCCCCCCCCAACAGGCAGTACACCAGGAGCTGGGGGGTAAAGGCCTTGCTGAAGAGGGCTTTGTACCCTGAGCCATTCACCTCCCCATTTCATATGAGAACTCGTATTATCAACGCTAATATCCAGACACTGGGGATTATTTTACTGATATCTGTAGAGCTGAACGGTAAAAAAAAAAAAAATCTATAGCCTGAGAATATAAAAACTTCAGGGATCATTCTGAGTAAACAAATGAAAGTGAAAGAGGGGGAAAAAAGATCCAATTAATTGTCAAAGTTCAGCTCAACTTTTATTTAAACCATTTTGAAAATCCCCGGTTTATATCAACTATTCATTCCAAACACTGAGTGATCAAGATGGCTAAGTGAGCTGGTATTAAGTAAGCAAGTCAATATTAAGACTGGGGGTAAAGTGGAACAGACAGACACCTCCGCAAAGTTATTCTGCACTTAGAAACTGGATTAATCCCTCAAGGACCGTAGTCCATGCTCCACACAGGGGGCATCAGCGGCACACAGACAGCACAGTGGTCTACCCGGGAAAAAAAAGCCTCTTTCACACGATGGCATGCAGGGTTGGCATGTGGCATCTGTAGGGTCTGAAGCAGCAGGCAGGAGGCCTTACCTGTGGGCTGCGTCAGGATCAGCCTTCCGGTGAGACCTCTTTGGTTTCAGGATCTGCGGTCTTCCCAAAGAGAAGGGAACGACAACATTACTTCGTGACTGTGTCTCCAGACGTGGGGCGTCGGGCCTTGTCCTTAAAGTTAAACAAAAAATAATAATCAGAGACATGCGAGTCTATTCATCTTCCTATCACTTTCCATCTGGTAAAAGTTCTTCATGCAAATATGGTGAAAAATTAATGTTCAACAAATAAAACTAATAGAACAATCGTTGATGTGCCATTAACAACAGCCGTGTTGCATTTCACATTTTACGCAGATTACCATTTAATCTAACAAGAAAATTGGAAAATACCTCAGAGCCAACCTATAATATCAGCTTTTCAAGCCCAGACAAACTGCACTGCGTGCAGCCTTTGCCTTCAGTTACACTCACTTTCTGAGGATGACCACAGCTCTTCTCGCCTTGATATCTTGTGGTCGTATACAGTGGGTGATTTCATCAGCTGCATAACCACTGCAAGGAAAATCCAGAGCCAGGTTTTAACACACACACACACAGGCATCAGGAAAGTTACTCGCAGAAGGAGCACAGTTACTGGGACCATATTGACGTAAACAGATGTCATGTTAATTAAGTTAGAGGTACATTTATGCCGAAGCCTAGGCTACGTATAAAAGTTTGCAAATAATAAAATTAAACCTCAAAATACATAGACAACAATTACAAGATTACCTACAAATTAAGGATGCATCCAATCCTATATTACTGGCATTCAGTCTTAAATAAATCTGTATTTGAGTCTGATATGGAGAATACTCTTAGAAAGCCAGATTTGCAGAAAGGTATACCAGAAAACCCAGCATATATTTCTAGCCATGCAAGGACTGAACCTTGTATGTAAGACAGTAAGGGAGCGAGCGATCACTGCCCACTCAAATCCAGAGGAGCAGGGCTCACTCAAAACGAACTTACGTGTGTGAATCAAAATGTTAATGTGCAGTAACTTGGTGATTTGTAAGACAAGTACGTGATTTCCGAAGAAGTCAATAACAATGCTATAATGTTGGTGAGGATTAGACTAACGCAAAATGCCTCCATTTTTAAAACCAGATCCTGAGAAAACGTCTCCCTATCATAGTCTACCCTGCAGCATGCCCTACGGCCCCGCACCTGAGCACGGTGACGCTGCCGCGCTTGACTGGCAGAAACAGCACCGGCTCCGACACCCGTATGGGCTTGAACTGGAACTTGCAGCCGAAGCACAGGGCTGAGTCGCTGAAGAAGGACACGGACACGATGGGCCGCTCGAAGATGTGGATGGGGTCCACGTGGGACACGATACAGCCGCCCGGCTGGTAGTCGTTGATCACGGCGCTGTTAACGAAATCGGCCGGGATGACACCGCTGGCCACCAGCTTCTTTATAACCAGCTCATGGACCCAGGCGGGGATTTCGTCCACCTCCCCCTTGGAGTACAGACGCTCCTGACCCGGGCCCCGCTTCTCCAGCTGGGAGCCGTACGTGTAGCCCTCCCCGAAGAAGTACTTATTCCGGAGAGGCGCCCTGTCCACCGTGTGCTCCCGGTAGAGACCCTTCTCGCCACTGGACACCACTTCGTCTATCTTGGCCTCGATGAGCGCACACTCTTCCGGGGTGAAGATGCTCAGCTGCTCGATGCTGCTCTTCACCCTGCGGGCCTCCGCCTCCCGGCGCTCCTCCGGGTCGCTCAGGTCCTCCTCCGAGTCGTGGTACCGGCGCTTCGGCGCGCCGCCGCGCTGCGGCTTCCTGTGGTCGTCGCCGTGCGGGGTCATAGACCTCAGCTTCTCCCTGAGGTCAGTAAAGCCGCTCGCCGCCATGTCTCCTCCCGCCCCACCGGCTGACTCGTCAGGCGCTGCCCGCAAGATGACGGGCTGCCCCCATTTCTCAAACCCACTGAAGCGCGCCGCCGCGGTGTCGAAGTGTCCGTCACCGGTAAGCGATTAGCTGCCACTTAGCCTCCGAGCGAAGTAGCCGCGCCGCTAACCTAGTTTGCTTATGCATAAAGAAGAGAGATACGCGTGGATAAGGAGCCCTAATCCGGCGCGCTCCCCGACCCGGAGAAGGGGGCGGTCACTCGGCGGCAGTACTGAGCCAAACCGCGACCGGCGGACTACGTGGCTAATGTTAGCGGCGCCGGACGCATGGGTGCCGCGCGTATGCGAGCTCGGTGACCCAGCGCGGCTGCGCGGCGACTCGGCCTAACTGCGCAAAGTATAAAAAGAGACAAAGGCGCTCCGGGATCCGTCGGGGTCCAGAAATGCGAGCTACTGCCCCTCAGCGGGAGCACAGAAGGAGGCAAGTGGGGAGCGAATCTGACTGATAACTCCCCCCACCTCGCGTTCTGAATGGGGGAGAGCGCATGCGCCGCTCTTCGAGCGTGCAGGACGTGGATTCTACATCCCACGGAGAGGAAAGAACGTCGCGCGCCTCCCCCTTCGATAAAGCGCCCTAGTTAACTAAATGCGCCACACTTGCGAGTGACGTCCACCTGCCACCTATCCGCGAAGCAGTAATCTGCTTTATAAACGACTCGGCAGCTTTCCAGGACGGCGCAGGCTAACCGTGCAATTTCAGCCCGCCTGCAGATGACTGTGATTGGAAAATCTACAGAAAAAGACACTGACCGCTGGCGTGAAAATATAACTTTGACATTTCAGTGACCTTATTTATTCCAGTTTCCGAAAGTTACAGGGTCTTCTGATGTGCCTGCGTCAAACTGTACCAATTTTTTAAAATTGTACCATTTAGGAACGGGTGAAGGGGTTCGTGTGATGTACCTGTTGCCTTTTCATAGGAGAAAATATTTGTGGAAGGTAATCAAATATGAGCTACGATTTGATTTTCGTAACAATGTGTATTTGCTTTTTCTTGTCCGATACAAAATAATTGTTTTGACAAGTTGTCACATTGACATCCCATTGTTATAGATAAGCACGGTTAATCCTCACTATTCACAGTAATAAAAATATATCAGTCATCATTTAGTTTTCTTGAAATATGAGGTTACAGACGATATGATTCACGGGCGAACCTGATTTTTGTGCCAATTTGCACGTTCTTCCTGTGTTTGCATGGGTTTCCTCCCACAGTCCAAAGACACGTGGTTTATGTGAGTTTCCTTGTGTGACATAATGATTTTCTGCCAAATTGTGGTCCCGATTAGCTGCTCTCCAGTGCAGTTACCCTCATCTGTCATCCATTATATCCAAATGGCACACGTCCTTTGATCACGTACAGCGCCGTATCTTTAAAGCATTTTGTTGCAGCTCTTTGTGCATTGTATTTATTTGACATATATCTGCGCAATTGCCCATGTGAAAAAATCACTGAGCTATTCAATTCAAATGAGGCAGAGAAGTTGATGAGTTAACAAGAATCACCCTGGTACCCATGCAGAGTAAAGGAACTGATAATTTCATAGATAACCACAATACTTACACACTCTCAGAAAAAGGATAAAAATGGCTTTGCTTGTCACTGGGACTGTACCCTTGTAATTGTACATTTTAAGGTACAGAAATGGACTCTGAGGAACATGCCAAAAGTACAAACAGCATTACCGTACCATCCAAGCTGCAGAAATGTACCTGAATCCATTTCTGTACCTTAAAAGGTACAACTAACTACAGCTAGGGGTACGATTGGCTGACTTGCTGGTACAGCCCCAGTGACTAGCAAAGATACAGACTTTCACATTTTTTTCTAAGAGTGCGTGCTGAAACATTACATGTATGATGCAAATGACCAGGGAGGTTTATTTTGTCTATGAATTTGCATTTGAAAACTGAACTGCAAACCTTTCCTTAGCGTGGTGCATTTAAAACAAGGTTAAGCACTATTATCTTGATCATTTAAGAAAGGCAGATGAATGTTTCCTTTCTTGCTGTTTATTTGCAGCTGGCGGGCTCCTTCCGAGCGCCCGTGGAAGGCAGCCTCATTGATCTGAGTGAGTATCAGCACAGCTGTTTTAGAGGGACCCCAAGCGCCACTTTTAGACCTTCACTCTGCTGAGTCATTGGGAGCCACTCTTCATGGTGGCCTAGATATCCCTGCTTAGCTCTTTGGAACACACACACCCGTATTATCAATTTATATGGGGGTGCAGTGTTTTCGGGGGAGAATTCCTCACTGTTTGCACTCACTTTCTATGTGATTTTTTTAGGTTGACCTACCAAGCCCTTCCAGCTCTCCATGTGTGAGTACCTTATCATCTGCATCCAAACTGGGTTTCTGCAATCATCTGCTAAAGTAATAGAGTGTTTACAATTCCAAGATTAAATCTAGCAGATAATTGAGGGTAATCTGCAGGCTACTTGCAGATCCTAGATTAAATATAGGGTTGTGCAAGTTCAGGAGACAGGAGATACGGAGAAGGTGGTCATGAGATATTTTGGTCAGGGGACATTTAAACGCCGGCTTTGATATTCTTGATAATGGTTATGTGACACATTGTGCTTGATGATTTTTTTCAAATGTTTTTCATTGGTATTGGCCAACTGCACCATATACACAACATAGATTAAATAGACAAAACATTTTTTTGTGTATAAATATTTAATGTTATATAAAACATTTATTTCAAGGGTTGTGGAGATCTTCAGAGCAGAAAAAAACTATAGTTACAGCCATAAAATATATGTACACGTTTTATACAACAAATATTCTGAAATCAACAAAAAACATTTCTTATCTATCTAGAAGCGTAGAAGCATCAAATACTTTTCAAAGACCTAAACAGTTTTTTACAGAATAAACAGTAGGCCTGAATGATTTTAATTACATCCATGTATAATGTATATATATTTCAGTAGATTTACGCTTTCCATTAAGTAGGTTTAAGGTAAAATCTATTCACAAAGAGGTAGGCAGAGTAACTGTGAGTATTTATATGTGAGTATGTGAGTGTTGCTCTGTACCTTGCAGGTCACAGTGTTTTCTCGGTCATGCTGCAGCCTATGCGGACAAAGCCCCATCAGAGTAAGGTGATTTCGCTTGGGGGCAGGGTCAGCCGCTTCTCTCGCGCCGAAAGCATCGTCTCCACGTGCATGGCGATGACACGACAGAGCTCCAGGCCCTGCCGACATGGGCACATTTCTCTCAGATACTATCGCACACCAAAATACATATACAGTGGTCCCTCGTTAATCGCAGGAGTTACGTTCTAAAAATAACCCACAATAGGCAAAATCCGCGAAGTAGTCAGCTTTATTTTTTGCAATTATTATAGTTGTTTTAAGGATGTAATACCCCTCACTACACACTTTAAACACTTTTCTCAGACAGGCATTATTATTTTCATATTAAATGCCTTAACATTAACATTTGACAATGGTCTACAGCCGATCAGGACCCAGAACACAATGCTGTAAAAAAAGCATGCAAAATTGCACTAAAAAAAATCAGCAAAACTGTGAGGCTTCGAAAGGTGAACCGCATTATGGAGAAGGACCACTGTATTAGCAAAAATATTTATCCAAAGTGAGGTACAATTTAGAGTGCAGGTTGTGGGGTAACTGGGGTTATGGGGCCGGAAGTGAAAACACTCGACTGACTGCAGGATTTGAACCAGTGACCTTCTGATCAGGTGGACAGACTCCTGAGCCACACACCTCTGAGTCTTAAGCTCCACTTTCCCTCTATTGGTTTGCCTTTTGTCTCCTCTGTTCTCATTTTAATTTCTGTGTTCCATGTTCCAATATCATTACAATGTCTTTAGCATAAGACAAAATGAATCCATAAGTAATGCCAGAAAGGCATGCTTGCTTTTTAAAAATTCATACAATGGGAAATGTACTATCAATATAGCTAAACTAGAATAACCAGCACGGATAACTATATTACTGCTTTATGCTGGTTCAGTTTGTAGAAAGGAGGCATATTTGTGTCATTGTAGATAAAAAGAACTGCTGGCAGAGCAGAGCCGGTGTGCGGCTATGAGCCAGGGCAGCTGGATAATGGCAGAGAAATGGGACAGTGGCAGCACCGGACTGGTCCCAGGGCTACCTGCTCCAGTTGAAGCTGTGTGATGTGCTGGGACATCAGGTCTCCCAGCGTGACCTCTACGTAGGGGAAGCTGGAACCAGCTGTAGGCCTCTGCGTGCGTGTGGACTGCACCTCCTCCAGGGGGAATTTCACCATCAGCTCCTGCAAAGGGATAGACAAATAATTTTTTCCCCCAAATCCAGTTTAAACTGTTTAAGACTCCACATTAGACTGGAACACCTGTGCCACGTGTAGGTAAGATAAATGTGCTCTGACAGCTTGTGTTTTCACATACTGCGGGTCCCACACATCTGAACTAGGTAGTCATTACATGTCAGGTGATTACTGTTCACATTTAAAGTTTCATGCGTGAGTTGAAGATTATATTAACTTTTAACATGGCTCTAGCATTTTAGTTTTATGTTTGTGTTAATGACAAACTTCTACCCAGGAAACATGTAACCTGACACCAAACCATAGCAATGACAAATATATTGATGGTTTTCCATATACTAACATTACTCCACAGGCAGGTAAGAGGTCAGAGGTCAGTCTTACCAGAGAGTCCTTGTTCAGGAAGTTTAGGCCATTCTGGTTGACAGCCAGTATGCACGGTGTTGCAATGGAACTGTCGCTGCTGCTCTGGATGAAGAAGAAGGATGACCCAAACATGGGGAAAGCGCTCACCAGCCCTGGATATACAGGCAAAGTCAAGCGGATGAGAAAGGAGAAGACATATCAAATACGTTTACCAGCAGTGGAAGTGTCCTATATGCAAAACAGAGTCTAAAAAAGATAAAAAAAGAGAGAAATGGGAGGAGAAGAGGGTTTATCAGTGGACTCCTAAGAATATACATTTATACTCTCAGTGCCAGCTTTCTGGCAGGGGGATTGCTGTAAGTGCATTTAAACATACTGCACTTAGAAAAATAAATATTGCTCCTACCTAGGAATTGTGCTCTGGCCTGGTGAGGGCTCAGGGCTTGGACCTGCTGCATGTGTTGAGTCACCATGTTTAACCACTGCTGAGGGCGCTGAAACCCAAAGAACTTAGCTGGAACGCATTCCTGAACCTCACGGCTGTGAAGGTTGGACCAATGTGGAAAAAAACGAATCCAAAGTTAGATCTCATGACAGAGTTTTATCCAGATTAACTTCAGTTTATAAGAGTTTATAGTATGTTAGTATAATGTAATTTTTAATCTAAGATATTAAGGTCAATAAATGAAATATGGATGGAGCCATGAAGCATTATGGGTAATGTAGTTTTTTTAAAGGTTTTTAATGAAATGACTTTAGGTGGCACTTAGATGCTTTGTAGACTGTGGATCAAGAAGGTTTACATGTCATCAAAGAGTAATATGCCACCTTAGACCTACATGGTGGGCAGGTAGATGCTGTCCTTGGCACGGTGTTGCAGCGCAGCCAGTTTGCACATTTGCTGACATTGCTGCTCGCCGAGCTTCCCCTGCGGCAGGACGCTGAGCAGGCCCTTTAGGTAGTCGGGAAACACCTGGAGGAACATGGGCCGTCATTCAGAGCGCCTGCCCAAGCAGCAGACGGACACAAGTGACCATTCCAGAAGGGAGTGTACCTGGTTGAAGTGCATAGTAACACAAAGCTCGTTGTCAAACTTCAGTGGTTGGGTCCAGATCACCCTCCTAAACCAGAAGCTGTAGCTGCTGACAGTCTGCTCCGCCTCTGTAGCGATGTCCAGGATGTACTCTTTCTTGTTCAGTGGGCGCACATGCTGGCCTACAAGAACACTCTGATTCAGGAACATGATTTGGAAATGGTTAACGGTTTCCTCCAGGTACTCTGTTTTTGTCCTGCAGTCCGAAGGCTTGTCGTGAATTGGTATTTATAAATTGTATGCGTGTTGGTAGTCTGAGATCCTATCCAGAGTGTTATCTTGCCTAATGCTCTATGATGCCTGCACTGGGTAAGTGGTTAGAAGATGGATGATGGCAAAAATTATGTATTCATTTCTTTCTTGCTCGCTTGCTTGGAAAGCGATACATGAATCCATAATCATACACTGCGAAATATCCTTACCTTTGTTGGTGACTACAAAAATGGCGTACTCCTGCATCGCCTCTGCTTTTTGCAGTCCCATCTCATAACAAATTTCCTCTATAACATCCAATGCAACCTGAAATGCAAATGAAACGCGCAGGATATTAGCCGAATATTCAAAACATGTCAAGACATCTGCATGAGTTATCTTGCAGGCACGAAGGTCACCCTCCAGTGACTTACAGTGCACGTTTTGATCTTGAGATGGCGCTCGATTCCTCCGGGGATGAGAATCAGCTGCCGCTTAGAGCTTCGTCCCGCCTGAAGAGTGGGCAGCAGAAAGTCTCTAAGGGACGTTCCAGCGTAACGGGGTCACAAACTAAAAGGCCGAGTCTTGATGTACTCACCACCATGGCCTTCAGTTCCATGTTACCGGGAGACACTCGGCGTCCACCACACTGGAACGTCTTCCTGAGATTTTGTTCGCAAGCTTTAGCGATTCCTAGCATGGAAACATTAGATCAGCCTTGTGTATAAACAGGGATGAACATGACCGGTATGCAAGTACGCATTCACCTTTAAAAACGATACATGCGACAATCGATTGTGATTACAGTGTAAATGCGTACTTATGTGCATTTGTGTTGATATGAAAATAAGATAAGCATTTTAGTCTTTATATGCTAGCTCTACTTAATTTGTGGTATACAGGTTAAAATGCAAGATATTTTCCTGTCATAGCAGCGCAAATGCACATAAAATAAGTACGCATTTTTTTTTCGTTTTTAATGGTGTGCATGTACTTGTGTATCAGTTATGCCCATCCCAGCTTGTGAACACTGTGTGCACCGTTGGTTGTTACCTAGGCTACTGTTGACAGCATACCTTGGAAGAGAACCCCGGGCCCTTTGGAGGTGTCCTGCAGAAATTTGAGGAGGTAGGGCTTCAGCACCTCTGAGCAGCGGTAGTAGGCTGAGAGAATGTACAGCAACCTCCAGGCCCTCTGAGAGCTGTCCCTGTACGGCATTAGCAACACCAGCCAAAAAGGTCACTGCAGCCCCACAGAACTCAACAACAGAAAGCGTGGAAGCACACTCACGGTTTCGAACTCGTGTTTGCAGTGATCTGCTTCAGGAGCTGACAGTAGGCTTCATCCTTCAATGGTCCGTACTCCCCAGTTAGCTGTAAATCACGTTTAGGTGCCCATTAGTTGATATGTAACATGGGAGCATTCAAGGTCGGACTTACGCACAGGCTAACCTGGGATGTAACCAAGGGCCCCAAGTTGTAGTAACTTCTTCCCCCACCCCCTGAATTCGGCCCTGGGCATACTGATTACAAAGAACGTTTGCAGACGTATTTTCATACGAATCGATACGTGAGTCAGGAAACTTCGTACCTTCAGAAACTGACAGACCACATCTTGCTCCGTCTGACCTCTTGGAGGGTGGTCGCCCATAAACTTCATAATAGCTGTCGATAATACAGAATGAAAATTGCTAAGCAAATTACAACGCAGCCTACACTAGAAAGAAGGATTACACTTACGGTTCAAGCAGGTGGCAAGAACTGAATAGTGTTGAATTGAATATCTACAGATGAATCCACATAGCAGATGTCGTGGATTGTTCACATTATGTAAGTAATTACACACAGGCTCCCTACTCACCCAGGAAAATGTCCACAGCGACTCTGTTTATGTTAACATCTGTGAAGTCTATTAAAGACTCCTGGATCGGGAACTGCAGAAAGAAAGACTCAGGATGCGTCGCAAGCCAAAAAACAGAATTCACCAATTAAAAAAAGGAATACACACTTAACGAACAGCACTACACGTAAAAAATCTTACCGATAGAAACGTGCTATGGGGGATTGTTAGAATAGAGCACAACCGTTACCTTGGAGTATTTCACCATGTCAGAAGGTTCTCTCAAATCTTTGCTCTTTTTGGACATCTTTCTGTATGAATCACTAACAATAAACATAATTTTTTACTGTTTTTGTGTATGGTTACTTTTTTGCTATCTGACAGATATACAGTAACATTCAACTAAATGTAACGCTTGGAATGGAATGACTGACCTATTTCTCGCCTGGGCTCCTCTGAAATACTTCTTGGCAAACTCCACTAGGTTGTACTGGCTGTCCTGCAGCACAGACTCATCCAGATCAAGAGTACTGTTGTCACTGCAATCCTCGTAGTAATCGCTGACATCTACCGCCACCTAGAGGAAGATGCTGGTACTGTGTCATATCATCGGGTTACCAATGAAAATCTGTTTCATTAGACACAAGAAGAAGTGTCTTCTACTGAACAGCCAATGAAAAAGCAAGACAGTTCTAAGTATGGGCGGAGGGGGTGTACCTCAATGGAGTGATCCAGTTCATGGGCAGCTACAGATGAGGCCACAGCCACAACCACTGAAGCAGATGCCGCCACCTGACCTTGTCTGTTTTTTGGCTCCTCTTTCCTGTCCACGGGCAGATTGATGAAGTCCGGTGCTGCCACTGGCTGGACGAGTTCTGCAGGGAATATCCCTGAACGGCCATGGATGGCGCCAAACTTCCAGCCTTGATGAAGGCAGGGAGAAGGATTTAATGTCACAAATTGTTTACGGTATAATGTGACCCAGTGCAACGTAAGTCGGATACAAGGCTGTCACCGCAAAGAATCCCAAATATAATGCAAGAACGTAAAAGTCCAATATACTACTGTCACCGTTTCATGTTCAGTCCTTCAAGGAATGGACACTGACTATAATGAATAAAAATAAATGAATACACTTCAAGATATAAGAAAGCGCAATTAGCCTCAATGTCTGTATGTTTATGTTTGAATACCTGTTTTGGCTAATTCTGTACATGTGACCGTACCTACATAACAAACACTCTGTTTAAGGTCCTAAGCACAAGGCAAATCTCGCTATTCTGCTGGTCCAGCTATGGTGTCCCATGTCCATGTCACACCAAGTCTGTGACACATTTAAACTTCAGAATAACTATCAAAAATGATCATGAAATGATGCAGTGCATTTTAAAGGGCCGTTCAAACCCACCAAAGTCAGGGGTGTCTTTCTTCAATCCTTCCAAATACATCACCTTCTTCCTCACGACATGGCCGCTGTACTGACCTGCAGACCAGCACAGGGTTCAAAAACCGATGAACTTGTGTGTTCAATGATCAAGAGAGTTCTACTTACGCAAAAATGTTCTGAGGGCAGAAGGGAAAATGATTGGTTTAAAAGGATAACCAATCAGATTGTAGATGAGGTCAGTCCAAGCAACTAGAGGAAGATGTCATGGTCCCGTCTCTTCCAGTTGTTTGGACCCACCTTCTCTACAATCTCATAGTTACCTCTCAAAGGCAATAATTTTTCCTTCTGCCCTGAGAACGTTTTTATTTCTGACAGGCACATTCTGAATCACAGTGAAGGGATTTCCCTGAAGCTATATCTGACCTTTCTGCAGTCCACCCATGGCCTGCAGTCGGATGATGTCCCCCTTATGGAAGCTCAGAAGTGTCCTCTCATCTGTGATGTAATTCTGCACAGCCACCACACAGTCTGAATCCTGCGGATATGAGTGGAAGAGCTTTATAACTGCACACTGGTTGCCAGTGCCGCAACAAAAAGGCTTTGCAACAGAGGCTCACTTTCTTCAGCTCGGTGATGAAGAAGTCCACCATAGCTTTGATCTGAGAGGCTTTAGGAGAGAACAGTATCAGCTTCTCATTGGTGAGGTTGATCTCCAGCATGTTCCTCGAGGGAATTGTGAGGAACATGATGTCTGTATAGCTAAAAATGAAAAGAAGAATTGTGTATTTATTTTATAATAACTCCCACTGGAAATGACTGTAATACATAGCAAGATGCTAGTTTAAGGTGACAATGGCTTTTAGTTCATTTAAAAAAAGACCACAGATATTGAGGTCATATTCTGTTCATTAAAAAAATGTATGAAAAGACAGAAAATTCATCATATGTGGTTAAAGAGTATCATTCAACAGAGTGACCCAGTACAGCATCAGCATATGGAAGATAGAGAGATAGGTGTCCAGTACAGTAATACTGGCCCCACAACAAAGGAATTCATGCCTTAATGAACAGATTGTACATAAATACAGATTTTATAAGAATTTGACAATTAGCTCTTTTAAATGTAGATTTAATACTGTCATCAAGTATATAAAACACTAGCATTACAAGCATTTTGCAATTCAAAACTTGAGAATGTTCATAGCTATCTGTCATAGAATAAAATGAAATTCATTTCTATTAATATGCAAATAAACTAAATATGCAAAGTAATAAAAAGGCAGCACACTCTTCCATGAATATAGCTGGTATGACCAGCGGGGGGCGCAGTGACCCCCTTCCTCATGTACCTGTAGGGCCGTAGGACCCTGAAGTAGTCCAGATCGGCTGCGCTGCTCTTTACCATCTTGAGGAGTTTGATGCCGCTGTGGGAGACGGCGAGGACCTGCACGCCAGTGCCCACGCTGCCCTGAGGAGCACGCACACGCAGACACACTCAGGCACAGCCACGTAAACACGCGAGACCCTGCGTCACGCACTGAGTGTCACGGCACTTGCGACGGCACTCACGGAGGCCGGGAACAGGCGTGAGAAGTAAATGTCCCAAGAATCGCGGGCGGTGGTGACCACCTTTTCCTTCACACCGTCATCCTGGGCGAGAGTCCCTGAATCGATCCGGTGCTCGACTGCAACACAAGCAGCCAGAGTGTCATAGTTTCGATCCAGGTGCAGCAGGACTTCGTTTACATCGCTACGTTTATTACTTATACAGCAGACGATTGAATCCAAAGCGACGTAGAAATGAGAATGCAGGCTCAGCCGGCCCCTAGAGCAACAGGGGGGTAAAGGCCTCACTCAAAAACACAAAGGTGAAATCACTTTGTGACCATGGGATTTAAACCAGCAAACTTCCGAATACAGGCATAACATTTGATTTACCGAAGAGAGATTTCATTTTGAGTCTCTCCTCCTTGGTGATGCGGATGCAGGCCTCTGAGAAGGTATCACTGACAATCTAAACGGGAGGGTATGCAGTGATGGTAAGTCAGGTGGAGCAGAATGGTGATCGCTAAAAATGTGTGTGTGAAGCACTTAGCCTACCTGTCTGAACATAAGATCCAGTACTAGTGGACTGTTAAAGCTCTCCTTTGGGTAGAAAACCTGCAGTAGAATGAAGGAAAATCAGGCCCAATGAATGTCATAGGTAATCAACTGAACATAGTGTGGAGATTTAGTGGGCATCAGTGAACGAGCGTGTGTTTAGCTATGTGGGAATTGTATGTGTAGGACCGACCTCCTTCCGGAGGTAGACCTTCCAGGGCACGTTGGTGTAGGTGTAGTGGTCCTCGTTGATCCTCCTGTGCAGCTGGGTCTGGATGGCTTCTCCCTCCACTGGCAGCTCACGGGACACTGGGCCGTAAACAGGACAGAGTGTCACCACCCCTTTTCCATACGGTGCAGGTCTCCGAGCATCTCTCTCATGCTGCAAACGACCTGGAGGAGGCGCACAGGCTGCCTGGTAGCTCGCCGGCACCAGCGGCTGGGCCCGTGTAGTCTTGATGCTTCTGGGTCGCCTCTGAACTCTTTCCTCATTCGTGTTCTGTTCCTTTAATGAAGATACTGCAGTGATGGAAGCTATTGGCTTTCTGAGCTGTGTGATAAGCAGGACAGAGATAGCAGCATTGTGAAACCATAATCATGAACAGTATGTGTATGTGGCTCTATGGTTTGCATGGGGCTATACATAGGGGTGGGGCACTGGCCCGAGCTGAAAAATGATTGGCTCCTGCACTGCCTCCATCCTTGTCATTCACCGACTCAAAACATTTCATTGGCTAATAATAAGGCTGGTCCCACTGTATGAATTATGATCCCCCATATGGCCTCCATCTTAAAATATACTGAGATTAATACTATGAAGAGTATTAGCAGCAGTTTAATGCAGATATACTTCTACAGTGTATTTTGCAATAGATTTGGTTTGTACCTCAGGTGGCTGAGTGCTCATCTGTCCTTTCAGGATCATCATGGCTTCATCGTGGGGGTTCATCTTCTTGACAAACACTTTGCCTTCTTTCCTGCAACATGAAAATCACCCGTCTCGGTAACCACGAACACCGTCGATACATATGGCACTGGCCATATGTACGTGTGATGTACCTTTTAATCTCTGCGGGTTTGGTGGCTGGGGGCGGCTGGTACTGTTTGATGATGTCCTTGATGCTGTGTGTCGGCTCTGCGTGCTCCGAGTTGGAGGATCTCACCACGTCCTGACCTGAGCCAGGTGAGACACACGTCTGCACACTGACGCAGATCACTTCCTGATTTCCAGGTATGCAGCATCAGAGCACACCCTGACCTTCATGCTCGGGGAGTAACACTGAGACGTACCGGATCGCTGAGGCTTTTCCTTGTCACCGGGGGGACCGGGGGCTTGTGTCGTCCCTTTTGCCTGCGGAATGTTCGCCGTATAAACGTTTTTGATCTTAGAGATCACGAGATCACACATGGAATGAAGGACTGCGACAGTAGAAAGGCAAACCTCCCGCGGGCTGATGCTGGGGCAGACTCACCGGAGCGGCCACGGCGGCACGGGGGAGGGGGGGCACACTCTTGGCAGGGCGGTCCTGACCGGCCGAGTCAGCGAGACAGCCGGCATAGGGGTTAGTAAGGTTGGTGTAGGGATTGACGGGGGGCCTGGCGTAGGGGTTGGTGGGTGGGCTGCCTGGAGGGCTAGTCATGGGGCTGGAGACTATGGCCATGGCCTGCATGGTCATCTGCTGGGCCTGCCAAGTACAGACACGCAGCACTCACACTGGCATGTGGGACAACCAGCAGCGGCAACTCCAGGGTCTGGTTCTCTGCATTGCGCATGGCTACAGGAACCATTTAAAGCAGTGTTTCCCAATACAATCCACGTGGACCCACAAATCCATGTCTTTGTGGACTGTCTGTGGGCCCCTAAGGACCCCACTGGTTTGGGGAAATATGCAATTACACTGGAGCATGATGCGGGGGGGGGGGGGGGGGGG
>JAODUD010000095.1:24409276-24442757 GCA_026784285.1 Stomatorhinus walkeri
AAGCAGGAAACTGCGTCTTCCCATTACAGATACCCCGTATGCTCTATCATGGGGCATGTCTGACCCCACGCTGTACTCGACTAGGTCAAAGGCGTGATGATCCCCAAGAGTCACACGACTGATGCAGAGTACAGGACCTTTCCACAGAAATGCCCCACTAACATTTCTGAAAAATCCTCCACTGGCCGTCAGCGCTAACGTAACACTTGTAATCAAGGAGCTCTCTGAGAATCTAGGGTAGGGTTCATTAAAAAATAACCCATTCATTTCCTAAGTGTCATATCCTCAGGCAATGTAAGTGATCCTTAAAAAAAAAAAAGACCCCGAGAGAACTGGGGGAGCCTCACTGCTCTGAGAATTACGGTAATTTGGTAATTTAATCACTATTTTGTCGGAGAGGATCAGTTTCTGTCAGTACACATCTGATACATGCAAATTGTCATACACACACAAGATCGGATGTCCTTCACACAATACATGGTGTGACCACTCACTTCATTTACCTGACCACGTTACCAGTTCTCTGGTAGAAATTGTATTATTTATGTAGCAGAATGTAAAGGAGACATCCATGACCATGGGAAAGACATCCACAGAAAAACTATAATGTTTGTTTCAAATGCCTACAACACAAATATACTTTCATCAGAAAGGGGAAGATGTTTCATTCCAAGTAAATGGTAAAATTTACTTTAAATACTGGTTAACTAGTTGTCTCATCAGTGCTGAGAGTAACTTCATACTTTAAAACTGATCGTGGAATAGAGGAAGTATCACTTTACCCCATTGCCATACGAGAGCACCGGGTCAAACAGGCTGTCGAGGTACCGGTCCAAACCTCTCTGTGTGGGGACATCCGCGATGATGTCATTTTCTGCTGAAAGGAGCAGAAGGGATGGGCAGTATCAGAGATCTTCGTAATGAAAGCTAGGAGAAATGGCTTCTCAGCTCCCCCAGACGGGGGCTTACCGTGACTGTGGTACCCCTCTGAGTCGGGCAGGCTGGGCATGGCTGGATATTTTGTGTGGGAGAGAGGTTCCTCTTCATCAGATTCCAAACCACTCCCAAACAGGCTACTGGGGTGTTCCGAAGGCATAGGGTCACCATAGGTAGCTTATGGGTCTGCAAATTATTACTGTACACTATTTACTATCAGGTTACACGTTTTAGCAATATTCCATGTATAGTAAGAGGTCTACAAGGCAACACTGCAGTACAATATCATTGTCTAGTGCTCATGGATTTGGATGAACACCACCGTAATAAGACTGTGAGCAGATAAACTTGGTGCTGAACTTACAACACGACAGGTCATTGTTTTACAGCTGCTCTCACGTTCTGTCCCAATACACGTTCGACTTACATGCGTCCATCAAACTTGGTCTGGGATGGGTCTTCTGAGGAGGAGATGAAGTAGGATTTCTGCCTTGGGAAGTCGGCCATTAGTTCTAGGTCACATATGAGGTCCATGACATAGTCATGCCCCTGCAGTTCTACACGTTTTCTGTGCTCCTTCAGGAGGACCGACCAGCCTCTGCGGCCATCCAGCACCCCCCTGCAGGGAGACGAACACGTAGCAGGTACCGAAAACATGGCCACAGAAACCACAGAAACAGCGCTATCCATTAGCAATGCTAATCGATGGCAACCGGTGATGTAGGTAACATCTGTGGGTAACATGACCAGCATTAGCATTACAGACCTTCTTCTTTTCAGGAAGTGTAAATCTTTACTCACCATTATGTTGCTCTTCTTAAAGGATGGTCATTAATCTTACGAAAACTGAGCCCAAGATTAGCCGAAACTTTGCCATTACTTGAGCTAGCTCTAATTAGGGCAATTTACTTAATTAGGAAAGTGTCCGGTGATTGTTTCACCTGTGCCGGAGTACATCTCCTGCCAACTCCTCTCCATTGGTCCAGGAATGAAGAGGACACAGAAAGGAGGCCCCTGAGGAAGAAATGGAAGACTGGTGAAATAATTAGGCCGAAAGGTAACACCAGCATATCTAGAACATGACACACAGAGGTGTGGATTAGCTGCTTTCTAATGGACTTCCAAGGCTGACAAAAAAGGAGAAATGTTCCTGGATGCAAAGTGTATAATGGCATAACAGCAGGAGTTAATATGTTGGTCTCACTGCCTTACTTTCATATAAGTATATGTAAATATTTACTCAAGACAGGAGCAAATTAATAACATGCAAAATGTAACTATACACACTTCTACTGAGAATGACTGTGAGACTGGGGCAGACGCTTAAGTAAATTTAAATATAGATATAAACCCTTATAAAATATCGATGCAGTGTGGCTCACCATCAAAGCAATGAACCTGCAAAACCATGCTTGCTCTTTTCCTATTGGCTGTCCACTCCAACAGAGATGGCGGGTAGGTTCTGGCAGTCCCTGGGTCATGCTTGGACTTCTGCATGGCTTGTATAAGTCTGTGTTGGCAAACAGCTTTGAAGCCATTGTAGGCATAGTCTGAAACATACCTGCAAGTCAAACCAGGATTTTAAATTTAAGGGGTTAAGGGGTTAAGGTTAGGGAAATCACACATTTGCAGTAGTGGACTTCCAAATTGACCAGGGGCAACATCTTACTTTAGAAGATATTTGTCCATCTTTTTAGATGGTGCAAATGCGCTCAAGCTGGCAGAGAGGAGCAGCCAGCCCCTCTCCGAGTTGGCAGAGTTGTCGTTTCTCCAGACTTGGTTGGCAATTTGAGACAGGATCTCATCCCTCAGCCCCTGGACAGACAGGCCCCTCTGGATGATGTAGTTCCCAAACAGGTTCTCCTGAGCTCCATTGAGATGAGGGTCTCCCATAAACCTTAAAATCTCAACAAGTGAAGAAATACAATCATGGATTGTAATGTTTGCCGAAGCGCTTAGCAGAACAGGGCTGCTGTCTGCAAGCACTACTGAGTGAATTCAGGATCCTACCATTATGAAGATGTTCAGAGCTTCTTGTTTTAACTCCTCATCCAAATGCATCAAAGGGGCTTCAAGTGGTTCAGTCAACATTCCAAATTTTGGTTCCTATATTTCAGGAATGGATCCGTAAGACTTCTAATAGCAAATACCATGGTCCCTGTTCAATATATTACTTAAGTGACATACAACTTTGAACATGAAATATAAATAAAATCAATGGCTACCCAATCCATATTTGGTATACTGATTTTTAACTTTTGAATTTGACCTTTCACCTTCTAGATGAGTGGTTAGAAGAAAGGTGAATGGAAATTCACTGTTTCAATGAACTGGGGATCTATAAAAGAATTCTGATATAAAGCCTCTCTTCAGGTTATGATGAGGTTACATTCCGATAAATCTATAGTAAGGCAAATATATCGCAAGCTGAAAATGCATTTTAATACAGTACACCTAACCTAGCAAACATCATAGCCTAGCCTAGCCTACCTTAAAACATGCTTAGAACACTTACATTAGCCTATAGTAGGGCACAAAGCCTATCTTATAATAAAATGTTGAATATCTCATTTAATTTATTGAATTATGGACTGAAAGCAAATTTTATGATTTTTCAACTATGATTTACCAATCGTAAAATCTAAATATCATCACACGGACCATTGTAACCCAGGGACCGTCTGTAATTTTAATTTTCATTTCATATTCTGGGAAACCCTAATCTGGTAAATGGACTTTGGTGATAAAAAATTGGATGGATAACTGAAGCAGTGGATAGAACATATGTCTTATTTCCGTCTTACCCTAAAGTGAGTCTGGATATATCTGGAGATGAGGTAGTTGTTAATGTCGAGTGGTAGTGTAAGCTGAGACTCCACCTGTATCTTTGGGGCTTGGACCAGAGCAAGGCAATCCGAATGCAGCTCTTTGCCAGCTGAGGTCAACAGAACAAGGTGCCAATCAGGGATCGCACTCACGTGCAACAGGGCTGAGGCTAGGCATAGCGTCAGATCGCTAACCTCTCCCTTGCAACGAGTCACATAATAACCATGCTGATTGTGTCACACGCACACATGGGCAAACGTACAGCTAGGCTCATATCTAATCTCATCACCGGCCAGTCAGTCTAAGACTAGCTGAAACTAATAAATCTTTAATATGCATTGGTCACGTTAGTAAATCGAGCAGGAGATATCGAGGGAGTCAAGTTGAATCAGCAAAGATGAGCTCAATCTGTCAGAGACCTGCCAAGGCCTGTAGGAGTCCGCTGAGTTCTGCCGGGATGGGTAAGTGGGTGACATCGACCACTCTCCGCCTCATCAGCTCCTGCATAGTGGGACGCGTCGGAACATGAGCCTGCCTAGAAGGGCTCCAAGGAAGTTTTTAGGCCATAAACATTCTTGACGTGATAATGTTTACCATTTCGATTTGCATTCTTTCGGCCTCTGCTTGCCTCACAGATGCCAGCTTTACCTGAGGAAACCAAAGATCTTTAAAAATCCATGAGCAGGAGAATTCAGGTTTTTATTCAACAATCACCAGAGACACGAGTGAGGTATCACTGTGGTTGTTTTTGTTGGCAATAACACCAACAAGAAATGATTAATAATAATTTTATTAAAAATAATGTACAAGATTTGCCAGGGGAAGTCAGCCTTTAAGGTTTCCAGTATGTGTGGGAGCGGATTTGTACCTCAATGTTTCTCTTTTGGTTCACATAAACGCTGACCAAAGCTCGGAATCTGATCAGGCTACGTCTCATCTTCACGATGCGCATCCTGACCGCATTTGGACAAAGTAAACAAAAGAGAAAGCCAGTGGGCGAGTGTGGCGAGGGCAGCGGGGAGCCCTCTGATAGCGGCGCTGACGGGACCCTACCGGACGAGAAAGCCGCGGCAACAGGCCTGGAGTCTGATGACCGTGATTCGCAGAGACCTGAACTGTTTGTGGAGGAGAAACACCCGGTAATAGCGCTGCAGCGTGAGAGCCGCTACGTGCATCACGCGGTCCCGCTTGCTCTCCAGCAGCTGGTACAGGTCCTCCTTCATGAAGATCTAGAAAGAAAGGCAGGCAGGCGTCCAAACACACATTAACAATGTTAAAACAAACAGGATGTGAGGTGCATTCAAGGCATAGGTCAGACTCTAATATGGTCCTACTTGTGGGAATGTTTCCCAGGTCCCTACAGCTATCATTATAAAACATAAACAAGCATGTCATCGTTCATACTCTCTAAAATTAGGTATATAATATTGATCGCCTTGTAATCAGTCAATACAACAGGCTGTGCTATAAAAGGTCACACTGTTTTATTCTTGTCTGACAGGACTGGTTAGAGTTATCTGGATGACTTAATGCTTGATATCAACTACACCAGTGTTCCTCAACCTGGTCACCCCCCCCCCCCATGGTCCATGTTTCTGCTCCCACCCAACTCCCTGCCAGACAGTCCACAGTTTGTCCCTCCCAGATCCCTACGAGGGACTGGGAGCAAGAAAAAGCATGGATTGTCTGGGGGTCCCTGTGGACTGGGCTGAGGAACATAGAACTACACAAACTTAACAGGTTATTGCATTTGGTGAAACCTGATATGAAGCTACCTGAATAAATGACATCATATCATAGTAACAAACTACGGTGAACAATTTGACCTTAGCCTAACACTGTCTTGTCCGGAATGCATTTTGTTGGCTCTGTTCTCTCACACTTTAAATAATAAATGAAGAGCAAGTTTTGGAAATTTAATGAAAGTGTGATTTTTGGTTCTCAATATTGTAACATATGGGGAGGAGTGACTTTTGGTCTGTGAAGGCCTCAACCCAACAAAAAAAGTATAAGCTGAATGAATTTTGGAAATTTGCTCTTCAGATGTCATTTAATTTTTTTTACCATGGCTATACATATGAAATTCATGGAGTCACATATGAAATGGTCCAGTCAGAGGAGCTATTTAAGAGGAGTTAATATTAACGTATCTTTTTTCTCACCTTGGTGACCCCAACTTGATATTCCCCCTTCTTGACAAGGCAGAGCTTTTTCAACATGGCAACACAATTCTCTCCGTCCATGGGTGGAGGACATCGCAATCCCAGCAGGGCTTTGTACCTGACAAATACATCAGGACCTCTGGTGGTCACATTCAAGGTCTCAGGGGTCTGAAGTCTATTCCGGATGGTACAGATACAAAGCAGGGAATAATGCAGGATGGGGAGCCAACCAATCACAGGGCACTGATACACACCAGTCACTCGCGCACCAGTCACTCGCGCACCAGTCACTCGCACACCATTCACTCGCACACCATTCACTCGCACACCAGTCACTCGCGCACCAGTCACTCGCACACCATTCACTCGCACACCAGTCACTCGCGCACCATTCACTCGCACACCATTCACTCGCACACCAGTCACTCGCGCACCAGTCACTCGCACACCAGTCACTCGCGCACCAGTCACTCGCACACCATTCAATCGCACACCAGTCACTCGCACACCATTCACTCGCACACCATTCACTCACACAGTAATCACTTACACACCAGTCACTCGCACACCATTCACTCACACAGCAATCACTTACACACCAGTCACTCGCACATCATTCACTCACACAGCAATCACTTACACACCAGTCACTCACACATCATTCACTCACACAGCAATCACTTACACCACAGTCACTCACACACCATTCACTGACAAAGCAATCACTTACACACTAGTCACTCGCACACTATTCACTCACACACCATTCACTTACACACCATTCACACACACACACACCATTCACTCACACATCATTCACTCGCACAGCAATCACTCGCACACCATTCACACACACACCATTCACACACACACCATTCACACGCACACCATTCACACGCACACCATTCACACACACACCATTCACACGCACACCATTCACACGCACACCATTCACTCGCACACCATTCATTTGCACACCATTCACTCGCACACCATTCACTCGCACAGAAATCACTCACACACCATTCACTCACAAAGGCACATCTATGGACAATTTCGTAACTTCACTACACCTTCACTACGCCAACATGTCATTGGACTGTGGGAGGAAACCAGAGTACCCAGAGGAAACCCCACGACGACACGGAGGGAGCATCCAAACTCAAGACACATAGAACTAGTGCTGAACCTCCCAGAGGTGTGAGGTAACAGTGCTGACAACTGCACCAGTTTACTGAAAATATTTTACTGAAATAGGCAAGTGGGACCTCTGAAAATTCAGCAATGTTTCTGGTCAGTGATGGGGTGTTTTTGGAGATATTAGTTTTAGGTTTAAAATTAAATGATTATATTTGCTATGCATGGTATGTATCCTTTTATAGGGACCATGAATACACACCTACCTATTGAGAAAATCCCGGAAAGGCACTCTGATCGGGTACCCTTCCTTCCTGATCCGAATCGTCTCCAGGACCCCAGAGTACCGAAGCTGGGTGCTGACCAGCTCGGTGTCAAATACACCTGGTTCCTGCAGCAACAGGTACCAGTAATGAGCATCAACTAAATCCAAGATGAGTTGAATTACTTTATAAGTAAAGCAATTTTCCTCAAAATGAAGGGGGATAATTATACATACCTTTTTATTGTTGGGTTTGATGCAGCGTACAAAAAAAGGGTTGCACCTACATGTACGACAGACCAAACGATGACACGTATAAGAAAATAAACTCTGGAAAAAGTATTACAGGTTAACAAATGACATGGCCTAAAATCTCCATAGGTGGAGCAGGTACGTGGGGTGATGCCCATTGATTGAACATCCACCCAGAGAGGCAGGTCCCTTGGTACCTCTCCATTTTATCCACCAGTTCCAGGAGGGACTGCTGGAACTTGGCCGCCACCGTGGAGGGCGGAATGCGCCGTGAGACAGTGCTGCTCTTCCCCGAGAGGGACCTCTGTCTGGCCAGGATGCCGGTATGTTTCAGGAAGAGGTTTGCCACCATCTGCACACAGTGGCAATGTCACTTGTGACACCCTGTCCACTTCCGCAAGACGTGCGGCCTCACGCCGCGAAAATGCCGAAACTCTTACCCGGTTTTTGCTCTGAGTGAAGAGATCTAGGACATCCTGCCGCACATTGTCGTAGTTTTTATCCAAGAACTTGTGTGCCTGAAATGGAGGCGTTAAAGTCTTTAGTCAGTCTGGTGTTACTTAAGCGTTAATGCCAGCTGAATGCAATCTGTTTTTCCACAATCTAGCTAGGATTATTTAACTAGGATTTTTTTTCTTAGCTATAATGTATGGATTAGAAATGTTAAACAGCAAGCTAAGCCTCTGGTGCGTCTTCCGCCTCTCAGAGCTTCACTTGCGTTACGCTCAAGGATTTGAATTACTCTCAGACTTTAATTTAAGTATTGATTACTGTTCTAATTTGCAGAACACGCAAGTATGGACTGTTAGCTGGTTGCAGACACAACGTAACGCAGCATGCCTGGTAAGTGACTTTTCCAGCGTAATGTTTAATGGTGAATTCAGGTTGGGGCATCTTTGGCTTTGCATAAAGTGGGTTGTTTCCATGGTGGTAGTGACACTTCTGAAGGAAAGTATGGTCTGTGGCCTGGGATCAGAGATGTTACATTAAGACAGTAAGAAAATCAAAAGCTGGACAAATATAAAACATATGATTCTCAGCACGTGAAATCCTTACCTGAGGGAAGCAACTCTGGTCATCCAGAATTCGAAGTATCCCATAAGGCTTTGAGGCGATGAGGTCAATACAGTCCTGATTATTGCTGAAAGGCACTTCATTCCAACTGATCTGCTCTCTCATATATTCATCCTTTGAACATAATTGATGTCCACAACCAAATGAGAACTCGATGAACCAAAATCAGAGACTGACTTACTCCTCCCAGAATATGATCTTATTGAAAATGTTAAATATTCATCCTTTTACAATTCATCGCACACACGAATGAGAACTCAATGAACCTAAATCAGACTTTAAGACTTGCCTGCTCTTCCCTGAATATTATCTTATTGAAAAAGAATTGTAGATACTCATTTGCATAGTTGATGCACAGCTGTTCAAAGCTGTTAAATGCAAGGTCCTGTAAACAGATAAAATAAGTGCCTGAGCTTTGATGCATGTTTAGACCTAGACATGGCATCATCTACATAAAAAGCCAATGTCAAAAAATGGTTATTAACAGAAAGAGACTATTACCTCAAATCCATAAATATCAAGTATGGAGATGGAAAAGGACTCATTTCTTGGATAAACTAGAGCATTTATTCTGTCTGTGAGCCAGTTGAACAGAAGGGAGTACAGGATCTTGGCAACTGCATCTCTGGATTTCAAAAAGCAACATGGGAACTTTTTAATTAATTTAAAAACAATTGAATATTAATGCAATAAAGTTTAATTATTTAAAATAAATGCTTATTGACCTGGCATCGACTGCACTCTCCACTGTTAGAGGGGTATATATCTTCTCTCTCATTGTCTCCTGTAAGCAAAGAAAAAGCATGAATGCTTACAAACCAACCAATTAAGAACCACCAATGAATTTGCGGGATGATCAAGGCTTATTTAGATTGCATGACACAATCTTTATTATATGTAAATAACTTTTACAAATGTGAACTTTGTATTAAACATTACTCATGAAAATTCACTTTTTAAAGGAACAATGATATAGAAAAACCTCTCTAAAGATATAGAGTTAAATAAGATGCATCCATTGGGCTGATGAACTAACTGTTCTTATAGCAAATCTATATTATTCCAGTATAAACCTAAAATGAACTATATCAAAAGCATTGCGGTGGTTTGCAAACCCTGCAGACATTTGCAAGGTAATGCTACTCAATAATAGAGAAAATGGGGATTTGTTCATTCATGATGCAGTCTTATTTTTTAATTTTTATTTTACATATTTATTTTTCATGAATAAGTATGCCTTAGGTTTTGTCATTTAGACATATCAGCAACAGGCACATTGTCTTTGGTCTACAATTGTTCCTAATTGTGCTTGTAGTTTTAGTAATAATTTCAAAACAAATTCAGTTTTCCCTGCTGAACCAAAATTGCATCAATTTGTGAACCCAAAACCGAGGTTTGCAGGAACTGTGAATTTTGTTTATTTCCAGGCCATATTTAACAGAATATTTAAATCATTTTGCGAGCTGTAAAGAATTGTGCGGTAGGCCGGATGTGGCCTGCAGACTTTGAGTTTGACATATGTGATGCAAAGCCAGCCACAATATTGAAAGTAAAATCTAGCTATCATACTTAAGCTATTGTCGACATACGTTATCGTCACAGCGGGATAACTGATACGGCTGACACTGCACGTGACAGCTGACACACAACGCCTCCATTTGTATGGGTAAATGCAACCTGTAACTCCAGTGATCATGCTTGTTTATTTATTAAATGAACAAGGTGCTTTACAAAAGGACAAAGAGCTATTGTCAAGACGGCCTTCCATCCATCCATCCATCCATCCAAATAATCCATGTAATCTATAAATCTTACACAACAGCTTATCCGGTACAGGGTCAAAGACATATTCAAAGGTTAAAAAAGGTTTTTTGCAGTGGCATGAAGGATGCATTTGAATCTCCCTTTGATATCACCTATCCTAACGTCAACCAAAGAACCAGTAAATATAAGTTAATGAATGGTGCACCAAAATACTATCGTCTATAGGCAAAGGGCTCTCCTGCTGCTGTCTGGTCAGTGCTTTCTCAAAAGTCACGTCAGATATGGAGCTTCCCAGGGTCTGTGTGGTAACAGCCTCCACTCATTGTATCAGTGAAATGTAACAATAGGGAGTGGTGGCAGCCAATCGGATTGGAGTGCTGATTTAGCCGGGGCTCAGGGTAACCCCGATCGGGTTTCCTGCTGTTTCCATAGCAGTGTCACCCGCTATAATTAACTTTGATTGCCATTCAGCCCAAGGGCCTTGGACCTTATATGCATCATTTGAGGTTTTGTCTAGGTTCATTGTACCAGTTGTTAGGAGCGCAAATTTGAAACTTATTGGCTGTTTTATGTTTCAGGGCTACAGTTCAGAGATGGAACACCAATGGTTGATGTCTGGGACAAGCTAAGGGGATTTCCTGTTATTTTGCCTGAGGTCTGGAGATTACTAATCAGGGCTCTCAAACACAATTCATGTTCAATAAACATTAACTTTTGATAAAGTGTAAAAAAAGATCTATAAAAATGATGCAATATTGCCAAAGGCATCTGCTATCTGTTCCCATGTCCAGAATGTAGTGGGTTCAAACCCTGTAATCATATTACTGGTGGGCTCTTGACCAACCCCTTAAGCCCTTAATAATGGCTATTCCTGGACTGTGACCCCGAGCTTCCGTCTCACCTGTATGTGTCTCAAGGAGAGCAAGATGGGTTATGTGAATATTGAATTTCTTTATACTAGCTACCTCTACAATGACAATAAAGGTTTTTGCTTCATAAACAAATATAATTTCCATTCGGTGTCTTTTCACCAAATGACCCCTAAGGCCGCCATCGCCCTGCGCTGCCCACAGCCTTACCGTCACTTTAAATGTGATGGATTTCTGAAGCCCCTCCGGTGAGATCTGCAGCAGTTCAGCCACCACACGAATTTCTTTTGCACTCACCACTGATGCCATCTCCTGGGAATCGGCCTGCAGGAGGTCAATAAATGCGTCATTGTGTGATTTTCAAGCTATTCAGTTTTTGTCTAGACATTAAAAAAATAATAATTCAACCAGTTACAAGCTGGTAAAGCAGCTCGACATGAAACCAAGAAAATCGTGGGTGTGATTACCAGTTATTAGTTCCTGCTGCCATGACGAAATTACCAAAGAAGACTGAACTGATAAAACACTGAATGAATCAAAAAAGAAGATTAAAAAACTTCTTTATAATTATTTGTGGATGAAAACCGTCACCAACCAGCACCTGAGTATTCGTTTCTGTAAACCTTCCATTCACATTAGATGAAAAACATCGACCTAGCATTGGGACAATAACCAACAAGAATAACCAGGAAACTCATCTCCACCACACCTCATAGCGCTCAAAGAACACATTTCCCAGGTGGAGGATAGAAGACAGGACTCTAAAGATGCTGTTCTGGTCTTCAGCACTGAAGCTGAGGATCTCCATGGCGCCAAGGACCCTGTGGAAATCGTCTTCATCGCTTTTACCAGGGATCTCACAATTACCGCCCTATAGAACCAGACAAAGAGCGGGGGGTTGGTCAGGGAGGCTGAATGACTGGCTTCTGAAAGCTGGATGTTTTCTACAAACAAAAAGAATAAGAGAAAGCCTAGATGATGCGTCAGCTAGCTAGTTTACAAGGGCCATTGTCCCTGAAACACAGCATATCACATCACAGCCAACAATACCAGCACAAGTAAGTTTCTGTACCTGGTTGAGGTAATAGTAAGTCTCTGCCTCCTGAAGGTAGAACATCCTCCTCTGCTGAGAAGGAAGGCCAGCCAACATCTCGTAGAAAATGTGGTAGTTTCTTTCATTTTTGGCCTGGAGAGAAAAAGGATGAGCGATGCCCTTATACTAATGGTTATTAATTTCTGTACTTATTAATTTGACAGAATAGATGTTGTTTTATTTAGAATGTGATTTTTAATCTGTGGTCTTGGTTAAAAAGGAGAGAATGTTGCTTTTATTAATATTAATGCTTTACTATTTTTTCACTGACAGAAGGTGTTATAGAATTTTTATTATTTGATTTCATGCTGTATATCATTGAGTGTATGAATATTTGACATATTATCGTTTACAGTAAAACTGTTTTTACAATTTACAATGGTTGACGCATTTCGAGATTTCAATGAAATACATTAATATTGCACCAAATACATCCCAAAGCTGCACAAACGCAATTTAATGGGAGAGCACTTCCAAACCTGAAGCACATTTAGGTATTAAGGCTGAGCTTCATATGCGCTCACCTGAAACACAATCCTGGACTTCTCAAGAAGGTACTGTGAGGTTATGGCACCGCTGATCACACCCCTGTGTTAAATAATGCAGGTTGCTGTATTCACACCAAGCACGTAAGTACCCCAACATCACCACTGTTCAATCACAGTGAGGTAAGTAAGAGCTAATGACTCTTCTTATTAATGCCAGGTTTACAGCTATAGCATATGTACATATATATTCACTTCAGACAAAAATGGCCCCTTCAATTAATATCACCATGTCAGTCATGCCAACACACCCCATGCCAACCTCTTAATATCATAACTTCAAGGGCATAGGTTTGGTTTCAACCCTCCCCCAAATATACATGGTACTCTCACAATATTAGTAAAGACATGTCCCTACCCTCCATACCCAAATCGACGCCCTTAAAAAACATAACATCACGAAATACGAAATGCTTAAAAAACACAGGTAGCTTACTCCTCCATAAAGATTTCCACGTATTTCCCAAACCGACTTGAATTATCGTTTTTGACAGTTTTGGCATTTCCAAAAGACTCTAACAAGGGAGTGGCCTCAAGAATCTGAAACAGAAATTACAAGGAATCACTTCGAATCAAAGGAAGAAACACGCAGACTGTGCAGAATATGTCCTGATACCGCATCCACAGAAGCAGCAAACAGCCTGAACTATCAGGACATCAATCCAGCCTATTTCTGTGGCTTAATATTTTAGCCTGATTCATGATGTCTGGGAAATAAAACAACTAATACAACAGGACACAACTAGAAAGAGTTACGTTACAAGGTGTTGGGGTGCGCGGCGTATTTGGCAGGATACTGTACCTCAATCTACATCAGAGCACGTGTGGACAGAAAGAAAACAAGAGAGGGTCTTATTATAGGGTCTGGTAAATCTGCTACTGTGGATTGTACCAGCACTACTTCAAGTTTCGTGTATTTTCTTGCTTGGTTTTAGCGTACCTGCTGCGCGATGTTACGCTTGTAATGTACCGCTGCCAAGTATCGCAGCACCAGCTTGGTAGCTTCCGTCTTGCCCGAGCCGCTTTCACCACTGACAGGATTATTCTCCAGTTATTAGACCGCCGGCAATGCAGTGCTCCAATTTAACGCGCTATAACAATTCTTTATCGTTAACTTGATTAACGGTTAATTTGCTTCAGGTATATATAACCAAGGCTTTATGTGTGTAATAGATATGCGCCGTAACAGTTCGATATTGTTTAGGTATTTTATTTTTCGTATAAACCTAGAATTAAATATTGAAGGCATATATCTAGGATTTAAGTGAAGGACTTGACCATAGTTCTCTCACCTGATAATAATGCACTGGTTCTGTTTGGCATCCATCATCGTCGTGTAACACACATTTGCAATTGCAAACAAATGGCTGTTTGGGAAAACAGGGAAACAGAAGAAATATTATACTTAGACCCCGGAGCACTAAGTCCAGCATTTTCACACGGACCGGCAGTATGTAGATGTCACTGGACAGCTCGATAATATGGCGTGGCTGTCAATGACCATAGTCATACCGGAATCGGTCCCAAAAATTCATGTCAACCAGTATTTGACAAACCTTGCTGCACAATACAGTGTGTATCAGGTTTTACCATTTTCTGAAGAAAGGAAATCAGTTTTTCTTTTCTGCAGGGCATTGAGATCACTCACGGGGGATTCTCTCCCAGTGTATGTCCCTCGTATTGTAGTGCCTGATCTGTGCCGTAGATATTCAACATCTTGTATGGATTTACCGATACCAGGATGCTTCCAATATAGGTCTAGAGACGGAGATAGGCGTGTTGAGATCTGGCAAAGTTCATAAAACATAAAAACCTACAGTGTATAGCATCGAAGCTGCACTATTTTGGGTACTTTGTAGCTTCATACATAGACTGCATATATTACAGGACAATTCCACACGATTGGTGCCTGCATAGCTCTCTTATAGATCTAGATGAGTGACCGTTGTTTTGAGCAGTTGTTCTGTATCTTCTCTGCGTCACTTGTATGCCTGTATATTAATTGCCACTATGTATCAGTTTCGCCTCACTTACGTAGATTAGCTGCTGATCAAACCGCTTCTTTAAATTCATCCGCACCGCAGCTTCACTGAGATCCCTAAAAGGATAAAAGTATGATATCTATCAAGGCAAAATATTAAAGGAACTGTACATTTATTTTATCTGACTCAATGATGTAGTAGAGTTATTATAAATATCTGTGAAGGCTGGAAGATTACTGTGTCTGGATTGGTTTGGGAAAATGTGGAAGTTTGTAGGCCAAACTGAATCTGAGCAGGATTTATCTTCTCCTAACCAATTAAACACCAAAAACATTGTATGTGATTAGACAGATTAGAAAGATTAGATTAGATTAGATTAGATTAGACAGAGCTGAGAATATATAGATTGTTCCGGTCTCAATAACACCTTACTCTTCCTAGTTACTAACTTCCTCTTCCTTGAAGGCACTGTGCAGGTTATGAGGAATATAGATGGCAGGGGTAGTATCTTTATTAAGCTTTTGCCCAATAATATTCTTTTGATTCTTGTGTGGAATTAAGCTTATCACTTGCGCTGGGTGGAGCCATTTTCTTCAACAGTCCTAAAGCATTAAAAATCTAAAAGATTTGAGGTTTGCACTTATAAAATCAGTAGAATTCATTAATATTTTAATATGAATACATCAATACACCATACAGTGAGTGACTCACTCCAACTGGGTCATGTTCTCCACACCATCTTCCTCACCCACTTCTCTGTATCTCATCGTTGGCAAACTTCTGATGGTAAACATCTGTATGAAAAAAGAACATCATTTTGAGGCATCCATTTTTGAAAATGATAGAAATACAATAGTCTCCGGAAGCTTTCTCCTAACCTTACGGTTTTGGTTTATTAAATTGGTCTTTTAGTACATGATGCCACTAATATGTGAAATCCCAATATGTCCCAATATTCTGAAATATAAAAATATAATCTGGATATATAAAAACACCTTTAAATGTAAATAAAAGTCTCAAAGTTATTGTGGGAAATGTTGGATTTTTTTTGTCATATCTTCATCAATCCATCCACCTTCTATGTCTGCTTGTCCTATTCAGGGTTGTGGAGGGTCCAGAGTCTGTTCTAGAAACTATGAGCACAAGGTAGGGAACAACCCATGATGGGGTGCCAACCCATCACACGGCTTACACATGCACACCTTTTAACCTTTTGGTGAAATGAGTGCAACATTGGATGTTAATAATCTCATTTAAATCTACAGAAATGGGCATTAATAGGTTATTTTAAATTTGCTATTTCAGTATGAAATTCTCACCTTAATGAAGCTTAAGATACTATGAGGAATATCTGTCTAATTTTGAAGGAAAGAAGGTGCAACCTATCCCCATTTTCAGCCTAATGAGTTCGCTTCAGTATCATCATTTCCGGGCCTGGCGTGAAGGTTACGTGATTTCTGGCCCCACAGTGGAGTCGCTCAGTGTACTGCAGCCAGACCTTCTCTGTTTTTGAACTGTGCGGGGAATCCTGAGTACCTGGAGGAAACCCCACGATGACACGGGGAGAACATGCAAGCTACACATGAAGCCATGATAGAAAATTGAACCCTGGTGCCAGAGTTGTGAGGCAGGCAGATTTTATATTAAAACCGGAAATGAAAGCAGAACAATTGCCATTGCAGGTAGAAGTAATAACTAAGAGTAACACGTCCAAAGAACACAAACATGTACAAGCAACCCTACAACGTGCTTCAGCTTTGCTTTGGATGATGAAACTCTTAATAAGCAGGCAATTCTAATACACCTTTACTAACTGATTCCTAGAGAGCACTCGAATACCTGGAAGCTATTTCTATTATTTCTCATGGAGAAAATTACTATTCGTTCCAAGGATGATTACAATATATTTGGCCAATGTATCATACACCTCTGTGAACCTTTGCTTTAGATATAAATAAACCATTACCTTATCATACCATTGACCTTTCGGTTCACCTTCCCTCTCTGGTGCCCATTCAGGTTTAACAAGTGACACCTTTTGACCAGTCGTGACAGGAATCAGACTGTCCATTAGACATCCATCCCTGTACATTGACCATTTTTGAAGGTTCTGTACTGTGTGATGAGGAAGGACTCTC
Source organism: Stomatorhinus walkeri (assembly GCA_026784285.1). Lineage (NCBI taxonomy): Eukaryota > Metazoa > Chordata > Actinopteri > Osteoglossiformes > Mormyridae > Stomatorhinus > Stomatorhinus walkeri. The sequence goes on from JAODUD010000095.1 coordinate 24,426,317, forward strand.
TCTGATGACCACACATCCTCTCCTTCCGGGACCGTTCTTGTGTGGGCCTGAGCCCAGTGCTCATGTTGAAATGATGACGACTCTGCGTCTTGTCTTTGCGGCATCACCATCGCGAAAGGTGAGAGGTACTGTACTGTTCCCGATGAAAATGCATGGCGCAGGCCAGGGTTCTGCAGAGCTTCTGATAGAAAAGGAAGGGAGGCTTGAGTACTTGTGGGAGGTTGTTTCATGCTCTGGATTGATGGGTGTAATTTAAAAGAAGCACCCTGCATGTTTGAGTTCTTTAAGGCAGTTGACAGGAGTGGGGTGGGAATTTTATGCTTAGTGCTCAATGCTGACCCACCAGGGAGTCTATAAGATGCATTACGTAAATGAGGGTTTTGAAGGGCCTCTGCCAAATGTGGAGAGGTAATGTATTGTTTTCTAAGATTTTTGGATAGTATTGATCTTTCGGGTAGCTTGTAGGAAGCCTCTCGGAGTCCAGGATTTTGCAACGCGCTTGTCAATAGTGGGGATCGTGCCTGTTGTCTCGATTTCTGGAAATGCTGAGATAGAACTGAGTCTTCTGGAAGTCTGTAGGAATCTTTCTGAATGTGAGGATTCTGCAAAGCCGCTGATAGAAGGGGGGAAGCAGTTTGGTTCATATGGGTGCCATGCTGACTTCTCATTAAAGGCGATTTATAAGACGCGTTGCGAACTTGAGGGTTCTGCAGAGCATTTGTCAAAAGTGGTGAAGACAAGTGTTCAACTGGTTGACTGTATGGTGCTCCAGCTGTGGAATACGGAGAGGGAAATCCCTGCAAAACCGATGCATAGGACACATTGCGAAGATGAGCATTTTGTAAAGCATTGTTTAGAAGAGTAGGTGGATAGTGTTGTGTCTGGCTGTACATTGTCATTTCTGGAGAGTAATGACACATATTGTGTTGTAGCGAGGATCGGAAGGAACTATTTTGAAATTGAGGATTCTGCAAAGCACTTGACAGCAGAGGTGAAGGCATTTGCTCTGTCTGGTGGACATACTCTTGCACCAGTGGAGCATAGGGAGAAGCATTTCCCCATAAAGGCATTCTGTAATTTGCATTGTGAAGATGTGGGTTCTGCAAAGCATTTGATAGTAGAGGGGAGGTTCGTGTCTGATTGAAGGGTATTGTTGGAGGATACGACAAGCCTGGCTGAAAAGGTGTTACATACGAAGCATTACGGACATGAGGATTTTGCAAAGCATTTTTCAGAAATGGTGGGGGTCCTTGTTCTGTTATCTGTTGAAAATCTGTCATCACTGGGGAGTAGACATCATTGTGTCCAGGAAATGGTGATTCATAGGATGCATTACGAAGCTGAGGATTCTGAAGGGCATTTGTCAAAAATGGGGAAGAAACACGTTTCGGTGAGGGTGACCTTGCAGGCAATGGTGTAGTGTGCTTTAGTGAGGGATGAGGTGATGATGGTCTACTTGAGAGATGCCTTACTGAAGGTTGGGGGGAGGGTGGTCCCTTTTGTTTTAAGGGTAGTTGTGGTGAAGGTGGTATTTGATTATTACAGCCTTCTGAATAGCTTTTCCTTATTGAATGTCTTGGAGACAAGTTTTGAGGACTCCGAGCAAGAGGATGTTCATGAATGCTTTTTAGAGGTATAGGGATTCCTTGAGGGAGAACTTTAATTCCTGTTGGATAAGGTCCTTGTCTTGGAATTGGTCGTGGAGATGAAGGTGAATCTAGAGCACCAGGGCCAGCAGATATTGCTGATCTTTCTAGTGATCTAAAAGGAGGAACATTTTGTATAATAGGAGCATTCATTTTTTGCATATAAGGATATACTGTAGATGGCTTCACAGTTCCCATAGGTATTTTCGTGCGTCTAGACCCTCTTCTTCCTGTGGTAGGTTTGCTAGTGGGCACATTCTGAACATCACTTAAATTTCTTCCTGATGGTGATGGAGATGGAGGTCTTTGTTTTGCTGGTAAATGAGGTGACATTGGTGCTCTGTTACTCTGGTGAGTTGGAGATGGGGGTGCCCTCTGAAATGTAATAGGGGATGGTGTTCTTTCAGTTTCTGTAGTCCGAAAACTGCCAGTACGTCTCATGGTCTGCTGTGGAGATGGTGGCGAGCACATCTGGTTTAATGGTGGTGGAGAAGTAGGATGGCCTGATGGTGTTCTTCCTCCAAAATGCCTGATGGGACCATTGTGTGGAAGGGTTCCTTGCATGTTTTGTATAACAGAAAGCTGTTCAAAATGAAGAGGACTTCTTTGGACTAATCCCTGTGGGGAAGGTGGTGGACTTCGTCTGATTGAAGGATGGTGTGATGACGTTCTTTCACTAAACTGATCAAAAGGACCATTATGTGTCACTGTTCTTACTGTATTTTGTCTAATGGAAAGCTGAGGAGAAGGTGGAGGACTTCTTCTAATGGATGCTCGTGGGGAAGGTGGTGGACTTCTTCTAATTGATGCTCGTGGGGAAGGTGGTGGACTTCTTCTAACTGATGCTCGTGGGGAAGGTGGAAGACTTTGCCTCATTGAATGGTGGTCTGCAGGTCTTCTTCCATCAAACCTATCAAAAGGGCCTTTATGTGGAATGTTTCGGTTATCATCTTGTCTAATGGACAGCTGAGGAGAAGAGGGGGACCTTCTTCTGATGGGTGCCTGAGAGGGGGGAGAAGGACTTTGTCTGATAGAACCATGGTGCATTGGCATTCTTCCACCAGCCTTGCTGAATGGACCATTATTTGGAATGGCCCTGTGAGTGTTTTGTCTAATGGAAGGCTGAGGGGAAGAGTGAGGACTTCTGACTAGTCCCTGTGGGGAGGATGGAGGACTTTGGGGGAGAGGGACATGCTTTCTAGATATTTTACTAGTCTGCTGCCTATTAAATCCAAACATTTGCCTTTGGGGTTGAGGAGATGGTGATCTTTGTCTTAATGAAGGCTGACTGATAAAACCATTTCTTGAAACCTGTGGAGATGGTGGAGGACTATATTTTCTCATTGACAGTGGAGATGTTGGCATTTGAGCATTATTATTAAGAGATGGCTGACTAAACGTTCCTCTATTTGGCCTTTGAGGGAAGTGGACTTCCATTTCATCAGGATAGGCTTGTAATGTGTCTATTGCTGGCTGGCCTGATAAGATTCTTCTTCTTGGAGGCATGTTTGCTTGCCTCATTGAAAACTGCGGAGATGGAAGAGGACTTCGCCTTGAAGGTAACGGGGAGGCATTTCGCAAAGGCATTTCAATTGGCTGTAACGTATCTACTGATGGCTGGGCTGATAAGGTCTTTCTTGGAAACATAGGTGCCTGCCTTATGGAAAGCTGTGGAGATGCAAGGGGGCTTCGTCTTAAAGGTAACGGGGAAGCATTTCGCAAAGCCATTTCAACGGGCTGGTCCAATCTTGACATAACACCACTTTGTTTTCCAAACTGTACAGTAGGTGCTAGAGGAGAGAGTGGTCTTGACAGCTGTGGTGAGCCCATAATCTTAACAGACCGTCTGCTGGGAGATGGCGAAGCTGACTGTTGGGGGGGAAATGACCTGACTTGTGGTACGGGAGAAGAAGTTATTTGAGCCGATCTGCTTGGAATAGGGCTTCTTCTGCATGGAGTTGGAAAATTGGCTTGCTGGATAATCCTAGCTGTTGGTGTGGGCGAGAGTGGTCTCTGGAGATGCTGTTGTACATTTGGTATTATGTCTGTAGTGTGAGGTGGTAGAAACATCGTTGTACCTTCATACTGTTCCTCTAACGTTTCAGGTTGTGGTAAAGGTGGAAAAGGAACATCAAGTTTTTCTTTTCCAAACAATTTGACCTGTGGTCTTGGGAGTCTGAACTGCGTTGAATTCTGGACTCCTATGTCATTGATTAAATAGTTTCCAAATTCATCACTGTATACACCCTGAGCCTCGTCTTGTTCCATTGTACCCTCCATAAAGTAAGGATACGGTTGATAAGTGTCATATGCGGATTCTAGATAAGGTAAGCTTTCATTTTCACTATAATTAAATTGGTGATCTTGGTAATATAAATCTTCAGAGTAATTCATGTAAGGATCTGTGTTTCCACAGGGTGTCAGGTAATCTTGCTGAACTTCAGGATAATCATACGGATTGGTGGGATACCCTTCTTCATAAAATTCCATTTCATTCCCGCTGAATCCATACCCATCTCCTGCTGCGTATTGTGCTTCATCATAAGTTTCCACATCATAATCATAGTATGCATATGCATTAGGATCCTGCTGTCCATAAGCATAATAATCCATTTCATCCACATAGCCATATTGATCCTGTGCCTCAAATTGTTCATAATCATAATCCATACCATCACCATAGTCTTCATAGCCATTTTCATATTGCATTGGATAATCATATTCATAACCATAATCTTCTTGGTCATAGTAGTCGTCATCGTATGATGGATCATCGTAATATTCCGTATTATCCCCATAAGGACTATAAAGTAGTTCTTGTCTCCCTGATCTTCTTTGGGAGGAGTCGTAATCTTCTTCATATATGCCATGATTTTCTTTAAACGCCCGTCTTTGGGAATATTGTGCACCGTACCTCTCTGGATCATAATATTCATCATCATAGTCATATTCATCCTCGTCATGCTCAAATCCATCATTGTAATAACCGTGAGACCTCACATCTGCTTGGTGTTCGTAAAAATTGTCATCAGAATGGTGAGGATATTTCTTGGATCTTCTTGATGTCCAGTTGCTGTTTCCTCTAGCAGAGTTTTGTTTGCCCTTTGTAGAGAGAAATCGTTTAGTCAGCCAGTTACTTGCTCCAGCTATTTTTCCCAAAACTCGGCTGTAGCTTTGAAAAAATGCTCCAGGTGGACTTTTACTAAAAAGACCTTTAAAAAACCCACCTTTTTTGCCCGACTGTGATTTTCCACCTCCCAGCCGGATTAACATATAGGACGTTTTCTGCCCGGGCTCGTTTTCTGCCTTCTTGGCCTTTTCTGCATTCTTCTTCTTTTTGCTCGCCTTAAAGCGCATCATGAACTTGGACGTGTTCTTCAGGATCGACCTTTGTTTCTTTTTCCTGGCCCAACGCTGCTTACGTTTTCCAAGCCCCCAAAACAGCCGAGATGCGCTGTTCAGGTGCCTCGAATTCCTCTTCTTTCTGAAGCCTGAGAACTTCATGAAGAGCCTGGACGTGCTCTTTAAGCCTCTTTTACTTCTTATCGACTCTGTTGGCCGTTTGGTTGCTTTGCCATCCTTCTTTCCTTTTTTCCCCTTTCCTTCAGCTTCAGTCTTTTCTTTAGCCTTGGACGCCTTTTCTTTTTTCTTTCTTTTCCTGTCATCCTCTTCATCTTCGGAATCTTGCTCATCCTCCTCATCTTCCTCTGATTCATCCTCATCATCCTCGTCATATTTCGATTTCGATTTGCCCTTCTTTTCTTTGGTGGCTCTGGCCGCTCTTCCTTTCCCTCGCTTGCCTCGGTCATCCTCTTCATCGGATTCACTTCCGTCGTCTTCTTCCCCTTCACTCAGCTCCTCATCCTCCTCGTTTTTCAAGAGATCTACTTCGGAGTCCTCATCCTCATCACTTGCAATGGCTTTCTTAACTTGTCCTTTGTCTTTGCCCTTCTTCCCATCATCCTTCCCCTTTCCTGATGGAGCCGCTTCTTTTTTACCTCCCTTCTTGTCATCTTTACCCTTCTTTTTGTCTTCTTTTGCAGCCTTCTTGTCATCCTTTGCAGTTTTCTTGTCATCCTTTGCAGCTTTCTTGTCATCCTTTGCATCCTTCTTATCATCCTTTTGTTTCTTTCCATCTTCTGCCTTTCCCTTGCTCTTCTCTGGTTCCCCTTTCCCCCCCTTTTTGGCAGCAGCCTTTGAGTCACTTTTCTTAGTGGGCATATTTTCCTGCTCCAACGACCATACTAGTTTCCCCAAGAGTCACCAAAGAGCAGCCTAGGACACCCGACACGCCACCATCTCTGCACGAGAGCCTTGGAAGCAAAAACACGTAAGTGATGCTTAGACCAGAATATCAATCTGGGCTTTTTGGAAAAAAAAAATATGCATGTAAACACGTAAATAGAAACTACAGTTCTTAATTCCAGTACATGATGAATCACTTCTTGAGCAATGGTATTAAAACACGTCTACAGCTTATGGTCTTTACCTCTCAGTCTGCCTTATTCCCATTTTTCCAGAGAGACTTTTCCCACCAATTCCATATAAAGTCCATTTAAAGTTCTTTCTTAACGTTAAATGTATAATAGCTTTGGTTGAGATTTTGTTGAATATTCCAGCGAGAAAGTCATCCCAGTTTTTCACTGTGGTCAGAGACGTTCCAGATGTCTGAAGTCTTGCCTAGATTGTGCCTGTGTGGTGCACAGGAGAGCTTTCTCTTGTGGTTGTAGAAGGAGCCTTAATTTGTCAGATATATTGCTTTAGTGTAACATTACCTTCCCAGCCCATTCCTGTATGAATTATGCAGGTGGGCTGAGCTGTTACTACAGAGTGTTTGAGAAAGATCTCCAAAGCAGATCAAACACTAACCAGAGAGTGAACTTCAGAAACAAGACCTTCCGTGTTCTGTCAACCTCAAAGATGCTGTAAGTTTCACAGTTTGGAAAATAATCTGAAAAAGTAACATTTTCTTTTTTATAATGATTGCTTTTTGTAATATATAATTTGACATTTACTGAGTTATAGTGTAACTCTATCTAACTGACAGCAAAAAGAGAAAGGCGTTATATTTGTTGGCTATTGTTCTGACTCTGAAATGATTACAAATAAAATTACAATGTAGACTACAAATGAACTGTACCAGTTGTGTATTTAAAGCACATTTTGAAATTTAGTATTGTATAAGAATTTTTATTTATAGTTTTTTATCCTGTTTAAAAACAAGCTCTGAATTCTCTAATAGTGCAATACATTGCACAACTGACAATTATTATTATTATTATGAATTGGATCTAATAAGAGCTGCTTCAGCCTTGTGCATGTAGCCTCCGGGACAGGCTCTGGACCAACCTGAATAAGACAAGCGGTTTCAGAAAATGGATGTTTAGATGGAAGAATTACTTTAAATAAAAGAATATCATAGCTCTTTAAGAAATTTCAACGCATTATTCAACACATTATTATGACCGTTTTCAAATAAAGAAATGAGTAACAACTACAGAATCAAATAAGAACATAAATAATCACGATTTAGGTCTGAACTGCTTGTCTACATAAAACAATAAAGCAGGCCTTGTGTGTGAGCAATTCGCTGCTCTTAATTAAATTAGTCTCCCTAAATAGGGACGTCCTAATTCCCCCGATGGAGTGAGTGATACATGTTTGAATCCAATGGCGTGGTGTCCAGTTGCTGGCCCAGTCTTAATACACTGCCGTGTAAGCCTATTCACAATGCATGAGCACCAGTCAAAGATATAGGAGATATGGGCTCTTACTCTATGAATGACTGGAGTTACATCTGCTTATAATTATGTGAAGACCACGTCTCCACACTGACAGCAGCTCTCCCGATTACTGAAGGCCACCGAAAGGTGACATCAACTTAATGAACATTTCCAAGAGGCTCAGTGATGTGTAAGCGGATTGTGTTGAGATGGCCAGGAGAAGGCTCTGTTAACCCTAACTTTACACTTGAAGTGTGTCTTCCATGGACATTTACACACGTGAAAGTGTGTGTCCCCTGTATGTTGAAATTTAACTGACACAGTATTTTTTTCTCTAGGTTCAGGACTACATGATATTAAAATGGATTTCTTGGCTCAACGTTGCTATATACCTAAATTTCGTAGGATTTATTTACACTTTCCTGTTTGTGTTAGCTATTAAGTACTAAAGTCCTATATATGGCCAGGCTAGCACTAACCAGCACTTGCTATTGTTACAACTAAGAATGACAAACAGGAGATAGATACCTTGCATTCGTTATAACAGATAATTGTCAAAGCCAACTCATAGTGGCTCTGGTAAGGTCCACTAAATATGCATCAGCCATATCTCTTTCTGTTTTATGTTACATGCAGGCTAATTGTGATCAGGTCTTATCTACAGTGATATCATGGAAGGGAATCTGGTCTGGGTATTGAACAGAATCACTTGCGTGAGTGGTGACTGTAACATATTCAGTCAGTACAAAAGGACTATTTTGTTACTATGCCATCTAGTGACTCAAATGAGTTATTGCCTAAGATAGGAATTATACAGTTATATGTTGTGGAAAAACTCCTTTTCAAGCAAAATTTAACAAAAGCATCTTGGACGTCAATTAAAATCTTAGAAATGTTTTTCAAATTATTTACCAATAATGAGAAATTCAATCTATCTTTTATATTGGAGGAACATTCTTTATTTACAATGTTCATTTTCATGTAAATATTTCCAAAGGGCTCCCAAATGACATTTGCAATTTTAGCAGAAACTTCGGAAAAATTTTCGGCAACATCATTTACATCACTGCTACAGTATCAGATTGCTAAAAATGGTTATTTGTCATAACTACTAGAAGTACTGTCAGTTATTAGGATTAATTAATATGACAGTTGAAATTTAAACAGGTATGAGTAGGTAAATTTGCAGTCAATCCATTACAGAATCACTTAGGAATGTGCGTTCACAGTGTGGGAATGCTGAAATATTCTCATTGCAAATATCTTCAAAGGCTGATTTAAATATACTTAGCTTCTTTTAAGCCTGTGTGATTTTATTTGTGATTACTGGCAATAATAGATTTTGCAGATATGTAACACATGCATTTGCAATTAACGGGTCATTGTCAATGGTTTTATGAATGAATGTGGTAATATGATGAGATGATTTTAATAAGCAAGCTAAATAAATCAAAATGAATCTTGTTATATCAATGAAATAATATTTTTCTGCATTTTTCTGTGACAACTGCAATTTTGCAAATTGCAAAACAAACATTTTAAATAAAACTGCAAAATACTTATACTTCCCATGAAAAGGTATTATTTCAAACTTTTCTGGTATATTTCACATCTTCGTTGGTTGAATTATTTACAGTTGAAATTTTTTAAATAGAAAGATATTGAGATATCTGCAGTATGTGGAGCAGAGTAATTCTGGTAAATGTTTGGAGGTGACTCTTCTAAGATAAAACCCTGAGTGTCATATCAGTAGTATGTAGGAGTCTGTAGAAGTCAGTTCTCTACTGAAAACTTAACAGGTATTAACATAGCATACAAGCTCCACTTGTATGTCACTTTGTACAAAAGTAACTATTTGTAAATGTAAAATGTCAGGTGGTCTTTATGGGTAACCTAACATTGCATATTGTGGTAATGGCATATTGGAAAATGTTTCAATAAATTCTTAAGTTCATAGAAGCCAAAAAAAGGAGTGGTCTTTTTTCATCCAGAGACAGCAGATTTTTCATAGATATTCAACACCAGGACCTGCTGTTGAACAAACATTATTGGTTATCTGGTTAAATACAATTCTGGTACAAAGCTGGATGATCAAATTTAATAATAATTATTGGACTGGACTAAAGAAAAAATAGTTTATTCGGTTATTTAAAGAGTACTATGGCGACGAATTAAACAAACCAAAGACATAAACATCAGGACATTTCACACATTTCTAAACCCACTTTTCTTATTTCCCAAGGCAGAAAACATTTCAAATGCTGCAGATAATCATCTAGCAGACACTGAAAATCGTACAGCAAATGAGACAACTGCAATATGTTTATAGATAAAATATAACACACATTTATGCAATATAAAAAGTCAGCTAGCAAATGGCATTACTAAGTTCGGCCCAGGAGATTCCCACTGCTACCGAACAGCTTAAGTTAGGAGAATAAAACACAGATTTAGGTTGCAGGTTCTATTTCTCAAAAAATTGTTCTTTGTTACGCTTGTCTCTGATCGAAACAGACTTAGCAAAATATGACATTATTGGATCAGTCAGTCGTATTAATCACTTTGCGCTGTCATTTTGGTCTCTATATCCTAGACCAGGGGTGGGCAATCTTATCCGCAAAGGGCCGCTGTGTACGCAGGTTTTCGCTGCAACTTCCCAATTCGATTACTAATTAGACGACTGATTGGCTGAAAAATCCTGACACCTGGGTTTGAACAGCTGACCTACAAGTTATCCCAAAAACCTGCATACACACCGGCCCTTTGTGGATAACAAATGCCCACCCCTGTCCTAGACTATGGGTAAACGTGTAATTAAAAGTGATGATTGTGATGACACAACACAAAGGGATGGAAACAGGGGTGGGGAATCTGTGAAATTTTTGCATCCTGGTGTGATCTAAGCTGCTCATCCTGCCCTGCTACCAAAGCAATCACATGACAGCTTGAACAAGGCACTTAGCTGCAAATGCTCCATGGCTGAGATGTGGCCCCTGTCTCTGAGGCCACACAAAGCTTTCTCACTTGCATGTTGCTTTGGACAGAAGCGTCTGCTAAAAAGCCCAGCTCGTTTTATCAATGGATAGGGGATACCCAGGGGCGCATGGGTGTATATAACATTTGGCCACCAAACCAGACCAATCTAATTATGCTTTAAAAATTTTTAGAGCCACCTGTCACTCGGGGGCCCTTGGAATTGCCCTGACCCCCCCAACCCCTTTAGCGCCTGCGGATACCAACCTTACCCAGCAGATGGCTAACACACAAATTTAGCAGGTTTCTTATATGACTGTTACAGCACAGTGTTAATTAAACATGACCCAGTGGCACGTGGACTCACACAAAGGTACCCAGTTTACCTTGGTATGATTCCAACTTCCAAAGATTATCTCCTGGTTGGAAAATAGTATTTTCCAAAAGGCAGCAGGTGACCCCCTGAGCTAGAGTTCATAAACCGGGTAGCATTATCTTTAACGTGCATTTGTTGGAATCACTGAATATATTTTGCTGTGTGACTGAGCTGTTAGCAATGATTTGCTGTCTATTCATCTATCCTGTGTTGTTCAACATAAAATGAAAGTACAATAGCGCACTACCAGATCAGAAGAATAAAATGTTAAAATTATTTAATTTTATGACCAAAATCTTCAAATTGTAATGTTAACAGTAACCAAAACCAGAAACCAGTATCCAAATATACTAGAAAAAAAAACAAATATTAAAAATTACTCAATTGTACAATAACCTAGCAAATAAACTAGAGTAAAATAAACTAAAATAAACTGTAAAACCAACTAGAGTAAAATAAACTAAAATAAACTGTAACATAAACTAGAGTGGCACCTGTCTCTCAATGGGACCTAAAGAAACAATAATTATTTCATTACTTTAAAAATGATTATGGCCGCAAATAAAACAAACCAAAGACATAAACATTTCACACACTTCTCAACCTATTTTGCTTTTGAATTTGAACCTAAGTTTCAAATATACAAAATGTTGATTTCACTTAAAGAAAAAAGTAAAGACTTTGACATTGCAAAAGACTGTACTGAGAGCACACACAGCAAAAGATAATGACTGTTGTAGGGTTATATTCCTCCGGACTGAAGTGCCGTCGATGTTTCTGAAAGAATATCATCACGAAACACCCCATTTCCTCAGCCATGTGGAGAGAATATCATTTAGACTGGATGCCTTTCCTGTCACAGTACATCTCTGACCCAACCTCCCTTCCTTACCTTACATTGACCGTCACTCACTGAAGTCCACCATCTTGGAAAGATCTCTCGTGTTACCGGCGTCTGAAGGCACTCGGTCTCGCCATGCTGTGTGTCTGCCCAGGTTGACCTCGGTGTCTTTCAGCGAAGGCCACCGGTCCCGAAGTCCACAGAATATCAAGAAAAAGCTCTACATGCAAAACCCTCGTGGATCCACATCTGTCCTTTCTCTCTCGGTGGTGGCGGAGCCTGCAGATGCATAATTGATGAGGCCTATTGTGTGAGAGTTCACTCCCGAACACGGGTACAGACTGCAGGCTTTCCAGTGGAAGTTGAGAGTTTGATATTATTGGTTACAAGGATGGCGTCTGTCTCTGTATGGGGCCTCGGATTTTGGTAAGATCTCGGAAAACTCTACTGGTGGGATCCTACTGATATATAATCAGAGCTTATCAGGGTAGGATACCCTCTTATGGATGCCTTATTTTCAAACGTTTTCTTATTTTATCAGCTGTTATGAGCAAGTTTGTCAATCAACCATCACTCCTCACTTAATTTTTTAATAAGGTCAAATTTAAAATACCGGACTTTTTAGCAGTTATCCATCTAATACAAGACATGGGTTGGTGATCATAGTTATTGGACTGCAACAATACTAATAAAGTTATTCAACAGACTCAAGTTTTGATAGGATTCAGTTGTGTAATATTCCTTCCTGTAAACGTAAGATATAAAAGATCGTGGTTAGGAAGCGAGAGAAAATGCTCTACTGCCCCCAGGTGGCACACTTCTGCCTGTGCCATTTGTATTAGTGAAATTCACAGCTGTAAAAATAAACAAATTACATGGGTATACATCAAACCTTCACTTGTTGAGTTTCTGGTTATGATATTAAATGACGCTAAGGTAATCCACAATAAAAATGTGAAACACAAGCAGGACTGGACTGGGATTAAAAATCAGCTCTGGATTTTGGGATCCCCAGGAAGAGTTTGCCATGTGGGAGAGGTTGGCCCCTGCAATAAAGTTTGTTGAACAGCAAGATTGTTCCACTCTATATTTTTGCTGAGCCACACACCAGTCTGTCCACCAGGAGAATGGCCTCTATGTCAGATGGCCAGTCCAGCCCTGAACATGGGACATGTTCCATGCCATCACAAGACCTAATTAATTAAAACTGGACTTTATTTATAATGCCCGAAGAACAGGGGGTGACCCACCAAGCAGGATTTCATGCTTAGTGAGATAACCTGTCAGATTTAAGGTAGTCTAAGCTAACTGCAAGGGAACAAAGATAAAGTTCATTTAGTCTAGACTACCTTAAATCCAACAAGTTATCTGGCTAAGCAAGAAATGCTGCTTTGTGGAATTCCCCCCTGTACACAGTGTCAAGCAAATGTGCATGTCCCAAACTACACACATCAGCGCAGCCAGGTCTTCTGCCTGTCAGTCCTTTCTTCTTTGGCAGGTAAGCCTCTGTGGTCCAAGAACTGATAGGACTAGGCCTGCTGACTGGCGAGTAGGAATGGATCCGAAAAAGGACGAGGTTTCATAACTAAGGTTGGAAGGTCACCTAACAGGCAATGAGATACAGAGCATTGTCAGAAACAAGAAAATGAATGAAAGGGCAGAACGAATCAAACCCAAATCAACTTAACAAACCAAATGAACTAAACTAAACAAAACTAGAGTTTACATAGATTCAGAGGGCAAGAGATAGTGGTCTGTATCACAAAGCTGGATTTTTGGGTTAACAAGATAACTTGTATGATTTAAGGGTGTCTGAGCTAATTGTAAATGAATTAAGGCAAAGACCATTTAAACTGGGTACCTTAAATCTGACAAGTTATTTAGCTAACTAACAAATCTTTTGTGATACTCACCCCAGATCTCCAAACAGCAGAGACCAAAGATCAAGAGATCAATGACACCTTGACCAAAATGAGCCTAAATGTACTGAGTGCAGGTATGAGTGATTATATTAGTATCATCTGGAGGTGGGCATGTTCATAGGGAATGTCCACTCTGGTAGCAGGTAAATAGTGGGCTGGATTATGGACCGGAATGGACAAACACATAGCCACGCCAGCCTAAGCAACAGAAAAGAGGACAGTAAGACATATAGCAAATGCTTTGATACTTAGACACCATAATTATGGGCTTTAAGATGACGGCTACTATAAGCTTGTTGTCTGACAAAATTCTGCCAGTTTATTTTTTTTTCTGTTTCACAGATGATCCAGTCTGTGAATTTCTGTAGAGCAGTGTTTCTCAATCCGGTCCTTGGGGACCCACAGACAGTCCGTGTTTTTGCTCTCTCTCAGGTCCCAGTAGGGAGCTATCTGACATGACTGTCTGGCAGAGAGCTCAGAGGGAGCAAATACCTGGTCCGACTGTGGGTCCCTAAGGACCGGACTGGGAAACACTGCTCAATAGTGTTTTCAGATTATCAAGTGACTGCTACATCTCTTTTGTTATGCCTTTCCTTCTATAGGCTAAAATCCCCTTTGTGCACAAACGTCAGTTTCCAGACTTTCACAGCCTAGGCGCCTAATGAACATGGACTAGATCTAAGATCTCCTCTTCCAGTCATGCGGGCTCAAACATGCACACATACAGGGGTTGACAAAATAAGGGAAACACCACAAGAATTCCCAAAATGCAGGCGTGTTAGTTACAAAAGCTGCAAAAACGTGTGAAAGGAAAAGGGTCTTAATCATCATGACAGCACATGGCGAATATTGGACAGACTCCACTGGAAAGGAGGAGTCATAACTACTATACAGGGACAGAGGGACACTTAGCACGATGGTCTCTAAACACCACAGAAGTACAGCCCCACAAATGACCACGAAACTCAACTTGCGTCTCTATAACACAATCAAAAACTGTACATATCTTCTCAACGCTGCAATTTATGGCTGGGCTGATCATCAGAAATCGCTTGTATCCAAGGCCAGTGTGCAGAGACATATATTGTGCTAAAATGAGGATAAATCCTGGAGCTCTGGGTAATGGAAAAGGTAATATAGTCTGATAAGTCATCTTTTACCTTTAACATTTGAAGAATGCCACAAGATGTTTTCAGGATGCCTGGTGCCTATTAAGCATGGAAGGGGATCTATTATGGTATGGGAAGCCATTTGGTGAGCGTCATGGGCTCTGATGATTGCTCTTCATAGTCATTCAACCAGCAGATATTAAATGGGACCATTTTACAGGACCAGCTTCACTCTGTGGTGCAAAGACAGTCCCTCATGGCTTCACTGTTATCTCAGTTGTGTAAGGCACACACTGGAAAGAAATAATGGCCCGTCTGGACCCACGATGCAACATTCACGACCACACAAATGTTACACTGTTGAAGAATGGGATTTGGAATAACAGCTTTTGGAACAAATAACAATCAATCCTTTATTGTCCTCTTAGGGAAATTCTTTTTACACCTCCCTCAACGTGCTCTTTGTAGAGCAAGCTGTCTGTGAAGTACAGCCACCTGTTGGGGTAAGAACCTTGCACAAGGACCAACAGAAATGCTGAGGCTGGGTTTGAACTGCCAACCTTGGGATTACAGGCACACAGTCTCATCCCACTGAACCATACGCTGCCCAACAATCAACCAAATACAAAGTGCTTAACAAGTTCAGGAGTGGATTCGTGAGCATCAAGATGCAGTCAAACTCCTTCCATGGTCTCCCCAAAGACTCGTTTGGAAAACAATTGCATTTTTATGCATGGGAGATTCTGCAGTACAGAGTATGGCTAGGACATGCACTGTAACTGATTTTAAACATGATATAATTGCTGGTGTCAGGCCTGGAGGTTCTAGCACCCCAGAAACAGCCACTGTCCTGAGATTTTCATGTACTACAGCATCTAGAGTTTAGAGTTTACAATAGCATAACAAAAAGCATTCAGTTATGGGCATTTCTGTAACTGAAAATGCAGAGTAAAGAGGTCAGAGGTGACTGGCAAGACTGGCTAAAGATACCAGGAAAGGCAAAAATGCAAAAAAGAGTACCCCACATTGACAGTTTTGTACAGAATGGATTCTCGTTCATCCTTGAAGGGGTTGTGGAAGCGAACGTTGGTCCTACCGGTACTAGCCAAGTGCACCTAATAAAGTGGCCATTGGGGATATATTGGCAATTTACTAGTTTGATATGTTTATTTCTTCATTTTACGTAATATATTATAATAATAATAATAGTTTTTCCTCCTACATGCCATTGCTCCATTTATTCGTGAAATAGAGGTGCCGCGAGTCCTTTCGCGCTGGAGCGGCGCGCCAGGCTCGTAAGGGCAGCCGCCAGGCGGTGGGTGTGGACACGGCCGCTCCTACCAATAGCGCCAACGCGGAGCCCGGAGACTCAGCAGCATCTCTTCTGATCGGCGACAGCAGAGATGGAAGGAGCACGGTCCTTCGGAGCTGGGAGAGCCGGGGCTGCTTTCGACCCGGTGTCCTTTGTCAAACAGCCGCAGACTATCCTTAGAATATTGTCTTGGGTAAGCGCTTTTTAACTCTTTGCTGGATGCGCGATTTTAATTATGAAATGTGCCAAATTAATTACAGTCGGTAATAATAGGGGAACACATCCGTGACAAAAATAGCTAGCAGCAACATTTGCGATAGGTTTCGTATTTATATATTTTACGTACATTGGCAATGTGCATATTCACTTAAGCTTAATGAAAGGTAAATAATTTATTTGTTCCTTTGTGTATATTATCAAAGCCAAAATTCGTGCCATATGTAGCCTACCTTT
Organism: Stomatorhinus walkeri; assembly: GCA_026784285.1. Lineage (NCBI taxonomy): Eukaryota > Metazoa > Chordata > Actinopteri > Osteoglossiformes > Mormyridae > Stomatorhinus > Stomatorhinus walkeri. The sequence continues at coordinate 24,442,672 of JAODUD010000095.1, forward strand.
ATATACCACAAATCAATTTGACTACAGTATGTATCATCTGACTAATGATTCATTGTAGTGTTGTTTATTTATTTTTAATCCGCTCA
>JAODUD010000095.1:24442857-24476327 GCA_026784285.1 Stomatorhinus walkeri
TATTATTATTATTATTATTATTATTATTATTATTATTATTATTATTACTACTACTACTACTACTACTACTACTACTACTGCTAAATTATTATTATTCCGATAACTAGAATTTAACATGTTTACGCTTCAATGGCAACATTTTCCTATATGAAAATATAGCAAGCACAGATCATGTGCTGCTCCATCTTATTTATACCTATTTTTGCATCATCTGTTATGATATTTGGCTCTTTCGCGTATTGCATTTTCCACCAGCAGTTACCTCTCAATGAACGCTGCGAGGTACATGTTTTTTTAAAAACGATTTATATTTCTCCCGAAAAAAAATCTATTATGATTATTCATTTTGAAACAAAAATCGCCACCATTAATTTGTACATGTTAGTGTTCACATTTATAGTTATCATACCATGTGGTTAAACCACTTCATTTATTAAAGTCAGGGGGATATGAAAACCAAGAGCATATTATACATCACCTTTCTGGCTTCCCTACTATCATCGGCGGGTGAATATCTGTTTATTGACATGAGCTCGTGATATTGCTCATCGATAGCAAATTCTCTCACAATTTAATTCGCCTACATAAAGAATCGATGCCTTTATAAGATTACAAATTTCGGTACGTCTCAGTGAAACAATCGCTACTGTGTAACCATCAATAGCATGTGAGTGTAGTGGGCGTTACGACTGTGGATGGCATTTTCCGGTGAGATTTCCGAGGCGTCCGCTGTAACATGAAAAAATGCCAGGTTTTAAGCGTCGTACAACAAGCCTTAATGTGTATTACATAGATTCAATTAATTTATAAAATGTAAGTAATTAATTAGAATAGCAGTTATAAAACAGTCAAATTTGCTTTCATAGTTACATCTAATACATTTAATAGGTTATAAAAAAATATGAAAAAAGACAGCAAATTTCATCCAGAAATTCTTTAACAAGCTGACCATTAGTATATAGGCCTAAACCAGGGGTGGCCAATCTTATCTGCAAAGAGCCAGTGTGTATGCAGGTTTTTGGTGTAACCTGTAGGTCAGCTGCTCAAACCCAGGTGTGAGGACTCTTCAGCCAATCAGCCCTCTAATTAGTAATCTAATGAGGGAGCTGCAGCAAAAACTCGCACACACACCGGTCCTTTGTGAATAAGATTGCCCACCACTGGCCTAAACTATATGGGGCAGTTTCCCAGTGTTTCTAGCCTGTTCTTGCCGGATATTGTACTTCACCACACGTGCTACATGTTTACATGAACCTCTCGCTCAGTATGTTACTGCTAAATGTCCACTGATGCTCACTAATACACAGTAATTTACATGTAATATTACAGCATCCATCGCTTTTGATTGATCACGGCAAAAATATGTTCCAAATTACTCAAGCCATCTCAGTTTCCTAAGAATCTGTGTCAAGGTTGCGAGGCACAGTAATTAAGATGCTGGTGAAATGCTTTGCACGAACTGATCACAAATACAACCATAACCCACTGCTGAAAATCTAATTATTTTGTTTGTATCCCTGCAAATGATATCAGGAACTGCGTATGTTGGACTGCAGCAGATATTGGGATTAAAATACCTTTATGTGAATCTGGAAACTGAAAGCAACTACAAATTATAAGACATAATCTTAATACTGAAGTATTAAGGAGCCTATGAAACTAGCTTCTGAAATGAGACTACTCTAAATACGTTTACTATCATTTTTAAGCCCAAAGGGAATTTCAGCCTCATAATTCTTACGTGCAGATAGGAGGAAACTGAAAGGAGTCACATGACACATGTTGTGACGTGTGCCCATTAATCCTGAACCAATACACGTCACAAGCAGTATGATGTAATCAAGGCCACCCCTACACTATATGTATTCAGAAATGATACATTATATACCTTATCTTTTCAGGGCAACATGAGGCTTTTTGTCTTGGGTAAAATAACAGTGATGTCTAGATCATGTTAAGTGTAAATGGACCTTAAACTGGTAGAATGGAATTAGCTGAATATATAGCTATATATAAATAATATCTCAATACAGTAAGACCTCAGCAACAAATATTTCCTAAACTCTGAAAGTAATTAACAACTGTGACGTATTGTGCAAAAATGTTTCACATTCATTAGCCAATAAAGAAATGTAACCCCCCCCTCCCCCACAATGCAGTAAGAAAAAGAGGCATATGGACATTATTATTTTTAGATGTGTAACTTTGTCAGAGGTAGTGATTCACTGTGTTATAAATTCTTGATGGCGTTTAGAGCAACATTAGAACTAGGTCTCCCTTGGGAAGATGTCTGGTGGATCCTGTCATTTACAACCTGAAAAAAACTGGAATATGTAAAGCTTTTGGGGTCTAAACTTCTAAATTTGATTGACACATACTACTCACTTTGCTATTTTCAAGAACTCAAAAGGCATTTAAATACCTGGCAAAGGTCTTTTACAAAGTACAGAAAGTTTTTGGAAACTTCAGCTGTAATTCTGTCACCCATGTTCCTGACATAAGAGATATTATGATATGAATGATTATTTAATTCATAGGTCTAGTGTCATATTATCTAGTAGACTAGACGAGTATAAAGGAGTTTAGTATCTCTCACTTAATTAACTCCATGTTTTAGGGTAAATGGCAGACATACTTTTGCCAATGTGGTTTCACTTTTTTTCCCGGTAGGACTGAATGTGTATGAATAGGCGTCATATGAGAACGAAGCGGACTTGGTTAGTATTCTGTGTTTCTGCTGATTGGGAGCATCACTGAACCCCACAAGCCCCCCTCGGGGCAGCAGATCATTATGATGGCTGCTGTTCCCATGGCTACAGCGAAATCTCACTTGCGTCATTTAACGGAGTTCCAAGGCTAAAAACAGCGCCTCACAAATGTTATGCTCAGATAGCCTGATCAGTTCTTCCTGTATAGCTGTACGGATATAGACGGCTGACCTTATTTGTCGTCTTTCTAGATCGCTTGTATTACAGACACAAGAATTGTTCAATACTATATGAAATACAAACACACTTTGCGGCACACTTCATAGCAGTTATTACTTAGTTACTTCAAGTATCACTGAAGAACTCTCTGCAACTGTAGAATTTATATTATTGGAAATGCAGTAGGGAGGTGCAGTGGTGTAGTAGTTACCAGTGCTTCCTCTCACTTCTGAGACCAGGGTTCATAGCTCTATGTATGTGAAGTTCGCGTATTCCCCCTGTGTTGTTGCGGGGTACCCCCCAGTCTAAAAACATGCTGAAGTTAAATGGTGTTAGCAAATTACACATAGGTGTGTGAGTGTGCCCTGTGATGGGTTGGTGTCCCATCCTGGTTTGTTCCCTGCATTGTGCCCGTAGTCTCTGTGATTGGCTTTGGACCTTCTGTAACCCTGAATAGGAAAAGTAATTTCAGAAAAATTAGCAGTGTGAATAATATACATAGATCAATAGCGAGATAAGTTTGAAAATGAGCTGATTGCATTATTACTAATATGGCTCCATATTTTGAGGGCCTACAAGTTAGAGGGTATTCCTACACTTCAAATATTTGCTTTATTATTTTGCATGCTACAAATAATTGAATTAATTGTTATGCATGCAGCTGATCTGTAGTTGCATAAATGCTGAATGCAGTTTGCTCTGTTTCCTCTGTAGATATTCTCCATTGTAGTGTTTGGGTCCATAGTGAATGAAGGCTACATTAACATCGGGAGTGAAAGGCTGCATTGCATTTTCAACAAGAACAATGACGCGTGCAACTATGGGATTACCATTGGAGTCGTCGCATTTTTGGCGAGCACGTTGTTCTTCATCTTGGACATTCACTTCCCACAAATCAGCAGCGTGAAAGACAGGAAGAAGGCGGTCCTCGTGGAGATAGGCTTCTCGGGTAATACTGACAGACATTGCTGTATGCTTTGGATGTGCTATGTGCACAGATTCTGTAGAATGGTTTTCATTGTGGATTCCCATAGTTCTGAAATAGAGTTGATAAATTTCTCATTCAAGCTCTGACAATGAAGACACATTTGTGACATATTTCCTTGCTTAGCCTAAGATACTTAGTGAAAATGTGGTTTAAGGTGTAAATGTGTGTTGCTTCCTCAGATCAGTCACGTTCCTGTAACTGAGCACAGATGAACGGGAGTGTTTTCTAGGAAGCTCATCTAGGAAGTACAGATATGAAAGATATAGATTTGATATGAGAAGATCCCCTCCACCACAACTGGGTTTCATCCGGGAAAATATAGGACATAGTTCTGAAGTAATTAGCGGTTTAAATGTAACTCTCATCAGAGGACAAGTCAGAAAAGAAGGCCAGATTCATTTTTTAAATGAAAGGCAAATTGTAAAGTAATATACATGAAAAACGGCGCTTCCTTACAGAATTTATGGCAGATAGATGAATATATTGCTCTCTGGACTACTTATTTGCATTTGACGTAAATGCTACATGGAATATTTGCTGATGGAATGAGATGGTAGGTTATAGTCATTGCTTTGCATTGCTATGATTTATCAGTTTAATTAGATTTACCAGTAATGCTACTCTCTGCTCCTGCTTTCCTTCCATTGCAGGTTTTTGGACCTTCATGTGGTTTGTAGGGTTCTGCTTCTTGGCCAATCAGTGGCAGCGCACCTCCCCCAAAGAACTGCCCCTGAACCAAGGGGCAGATGCGGCCAGGGCTGCCATCGCCTTCTCCTTCTTCTCCATCATCACTTGGGTTGGTAATCCTGATACTCAGAAAAGGAATGCCGGAGAAACAGTAGAATCAAACGCGGTCGAGCTCGAGGTTTTAGGTCACTCAGTAGAGGGTAAGCCTGGAGCCCAGTCCAGGGCACACTGAGGAGGGAAGATGGTACACTGTGGGGCAACTGAGAAACAGGCACCTTTAAAATATGGGAGGAACCTTCCATCCCTGGGAGAAGAACCCAAACCGACATGGAGGGTTGAGAAGGAGATAATTAAAAATAGCAATGCTACTAACTTTACTTTCTTCAGTAGCTTATCGGTAACACAGCTATTTTTAAAACGCTATAGCTTTTCCGGTAACTATACATATTTTTTTACAAATAGCAATGTAGCCTGGTAAAATGTGAGTGTATGACAGTTTCCACCCTACTGGCACCAACATGAGCATCCCTGCGAGGCACAATTCATTCATCTCGTGTTCAGGCTGCTGTCACAGTACAGTATACATCCGTATCCGTTTGTCTCTTAGCAGCTTAAATGATGATAAATAGGTTATAACGATAACAAACTAAGAAAATGGTGATGATAAGGTTAAAACACCAAACAATATGACTTAAAGATGATATAATTTTATTATACAGCATACCATACATATGATCATTTTCGCATTAAAATAAAGGGTTGACTTGCGACTGGAATTGATTGCGGTCGTAAGTTGACAACGACCTGTATTGTTTTTCTGTCTTTACAAAAATTTCCAGCTACCAGGTGTTTCTGATTAATGTTTTTTGCTTGAATACTCCTGGGGATGGATGTTAAAGGGTTAAAAAATACTTAACGGCAAAACAATATCTTAGATAATTTCATTTAAATGTATAGGAGCACTGTAGTTCTGGTACAAATGATCAAAATCTCTTTTTTGTTGTAACCCTTGTAATATTCACACAGCAAGTACTCTTGATTTACACCAAATACAACTTTTTAAAAAACGTTTCTGTGATTTGACATTACATTGTTAAAAAATATAAATTTTTGTTTCAACTTTTAACATCATATTTCAAATTTTGTTTATTCACTTGCTTTAAGAGTATCGTACAGCACAAGTATTAAGTATCACTGGATAAAACTGGGATTTTGTTACTACCTTTCCTCTGTAACTTGTACTGTAGCTAACTACTACATTAAAATAATAGATTGGCTGTAGCTTAGCTCCATTTAATCATTATTAGCTTGTTAGCTTGTAGCTTCCCCAAGACCACCTACATGTGGAGAACATACCATCTCCACACACAGACCCGTGGGTGGGATTCAAACTCCCAGCCATAATAATATAATAATCCGAAGTCTTGGAGGTTTTGGAAAGCAGGTCTGGGTATTGTGGTTAGCCTCCAGTACCATAATAACTGCAGCCTAATCATGGCGCTGCCAGAGTAAGCTGTCAATTAGCTGGTGCTGTTTTCTGTGCTGTTTACAGGCTTAATAAAACAGCGGGGGGCTGCATCTGTTTATTTCAGACAGGAACAGAATGTGCACATAAGGGGTAAGAAAGAAATTTTAAATGTATATTTCATTCTTGGAAATTTACAAACCACTCCATGAAGCCCTCCGGAAGTGTTCCGCAGTCTGGAGGAATACTGGTCACAGACTGGTACCAGTCCGCAGGGTTGGGTAGTGTTAGTTTTCCCTTCAGCCTAATGTCTCTTGAAAATGCACGGTAATACTTCACTTGAGGGGGCACAAATAATATAGCATTATGCTATTATTTATGTATTAATTAACCACAAACTAAGTCTTGGTTATGTACTGATCTCATGTTCGTTTGTCATGAATGAATCATGACACATCTTTTATCTCGTAACAATCTTTATATTGTTACGATATCTGTTAACTCTGTAAACCTTTGCGAAATACCAAAGGAACAAGTAATGAATAATATAAGCGAAATACTGATCTCGTATTTCACTATCATTAATGAATTCACACATCTTTTACTCTATCTCTAAATTCTGTAAATCTTTGTAACCTACTGAAGGAACAAGTCATGAATAACACAAGTGAAATACTGATCTCATGTTTGTTCATCATTAATGAATCATGATGCATTTTATTTATAGCAACTATATTTGTTCATGATTTGTACTTCATTAGTAACTGAGTTACTATTAAATATTTGTGCCCAATGCACTTCCAGGGTCATTTTAATATACACGCGCAACGAGGCCATAACTGATGAGGTCACAGTGAGAACATGAAATTCATATTTATAGCAGACATCCCCCTGCTAAGAGTTCTAATCAATAAGTTTGTTCTGTACAGGAGATTACGGTCTTCGGAGGCAGGCTTGAGTCGATGCAGTTTATTATGGCTACTTGGAGAACTCTTCTTTGACACTAATATCACAAACTGTGTTGCAGGCCGGGCTGACAGTAAGGGCCGCGCAGAAGTACATGCTAGGCACAGACATGACCCTTTTCACCACGGATCACTCTGACGGCAACCCGACCATACAGCCGTACCCCACTGGGACTGGCGTGGATGTCACGGACACCTACCAGAGTCCGCCGTTCACCGAGCACCTCGAGTCCAACACGAAGAGCTATCAGGTGCCGACTTACTAGACAGCCGCCGATGTGTCCAAGCTGCTAGGAGAATTTCAGAGGAAACATGCATCTTATCTGTGTGTTGCAGTGTTGGTGCCCCATAAGGTTTGTTTCTTTATGTCTCTACCTGTCTGCTGACGCTGGGTAGCGTGATGGTGTTCGTAGGTAGTCGTGCTGTGACCTTCTGTGAACAGGAAGCAGTATGTTGGTTGTATCTTCATCATCGTCCTGGTAGAACGGATGCTAAACAGGACCTTACTATTCCAGAGACTGCTACAGCTTGGATTGAGAGATGAGTGTAACACTACAGGTTCCCTCAGACTACCTTTAGCAGAAGATTTAATGACCAGTGATTTAGATATCAGGAAAGTCAAAGAAAGGATGACGTTGTTCTGTGGAACTCATATACGGAGGGCTCCTTCAATCAGGCGCACCCCAGTGTGTTTCGTTTTCCAAGTCAGGAAATTGCAAAATCTGATTAAGTTAAATCCCATTTCTTTTTCAAGATGAGGGATCTAAATATGATTATTTCTTATACCCTGACTGCATTGTATATGAACAGATTAGACAAATGCCAATGAGCACGTCACTTTAATTTTAAAACAAACATAAAGTCAGTTTTTGGAAACCCAGTAAAAATGAACAAAACCCTTAAGTGTCATGAAAACGGTGCCTGCAGCTTAAGGCTGTGCTAACAGCCAAGACTATTTGAAATCAGTACAGTGACATACATGAAGATTCGGAACTACTAAACTTCTGTGTTTTGTAAATTCAAGTCTTTCAAATATGAAACTGAGTTCATTAGGAACAATAACAAAACTCTACCAAAATAACAGCACTTGTGAAGCATTCCAGTGAAATATTCACTCGCATCGTCATTAAGCCATCAACCTTTGTCGTGTGACTGTTTATGATTCGTGAAATGCCTCATTTTCAATGAGCCATTTTGCACGTGTACACTTCTCGTTCCAGTGGGGGGCACTAGCAAACTACTGCATCAAGACACTCTTTTGTAGATATAGCTGTTCAGTGTTTTATGACAATTTATATACTCCTCGTGTTCAAAGCCAATGACATGTCCAGTGTGTAAAAGTACATGTAATTACTGTATTCTAGTTCTGTATAAAAGCAAAAAAAATGTTGCCCTTACTATAGTACTTAGAAATAGGCAAGTGAAAGGAACAGGTATGCTCAAGATCAATTTCAGTGTAACTTTACAAATAAAAAATTCATACTAATGTGACTGCAAGCACACAATGCCCACATTGCACCCAGTTACCATGTTTCACTACTTCAAAGGGATCTTCTCAAAAGTTTACATTCAGTTAGTTGTCTAACCCAAAGGAAAAGATTTAAGTGAGCCAAAGCACTGAAGAATGTAACTATTTAACAATTAACTGCCAGTTACATATTTCTAAAATGGGTAAGAAAGAAGTGATTATTTATACTGATGAGGGCTTGATCTTTGCCTTACACATTTCAGCATTACATAAACCACAAGCAGAACAGGACCAAAATCTGGGGCATTCTTACGAGATAATACATGTATAGTGGATAGACTGTAAAAAGATGACTTAGTTCAAAAACATTCAAGGGCAGGAACATCTGAAGACAGGGGTCATTACATGAGTAACGACCAACTGTCATGCAAGAATGTTTAGGCCATATTGTTCAGTTAGATGGGAATAAGGAATATAATATAAAATAAATGCTTAGTAATTGATTTAGAAAAATGTCCATGGTCTTCAGAGTGGGTTAGATAATCTCCAATGTGATTCTGGATCTTTTCACAAAGGATGAAATAAAATGTTTACAGTGGAACCCATTTGTGACTTTCGAGATAATCCCTGTAACAAGCAAGTGAGGGCTGCTGAAATTCATGTCAATGGTTCTTAGTGTAATCTATGGTAGCATATTGCTAACGTGTCTATGCTGTGAATTAGGATAATGTACACAAGTGACACTGATTGTTATTCAATATATCTTAATGAACTACCTGCTCATGGTCTTGTGTATCCTGTACCAATAATGCACCCTTGTTATATACAGATATTTTACAGCATGGATTTTGTTTCTTTTTTTGTTTGTTTTGCCTGGGTTTTTGTTTTTTCCTGTGAAAGTCACCCAGTACTATTGGTCGTCTTACTGCATTTGTTTGGACTGCAATTGTCTTTTGAGGCGATAAGAATAAATATTTTTAAGAATGGGGGAATAAAAAACATGAAATGATTCTTGAAGTACCCTAAAAATTACAAAATACATTTTAGGTTTTAGGTAACTCATTTCCCAGTGAAAGAGAACCACATTTACTAAATGGGGATAGCATCATTGACAGCATTAATAAATATAAAGTACAGGAACTTGAATATAGAAGCTTGCTGAGCCTAATACTACAGTCTACTTATTATTGCCAACTTTCAGGAAATCTGGAAGCCACCTTTTTTTCCTTTTACTGAAGCACCTCAAGCTAAATCTGGACAGAATGAACACAGCTGAAACAGACAGACGTCATGGATGAAAACAACCCCTGCAAATCAGCTGTGAAATACTTTGAGTTTGAAGATGGTCCCAGTGTCAAGGAAGTCAGTATGAAACATCGGACAGTAAACCAAGTGACAGCAGAGAAACTTCCAGATGGTACAAGGTCAGGGCAGTCTGGCTAAATTAAAGGGACAGACTGTCAGTGGACTGACAGAAGCATAAAGGAACGTCCATGACGTGCGGGAGAGCCAGAGGCCGACGGCACCTCAAGGAGAACCAGCAGCAATCGACAGAGCATTTCACCAGCTCTTCAGTTTGGCAAAAACGAACAATTAAATTAACAGAGCAAAGACAACCAATATTAACAGTCCACATTACATTTACAGATTACAAAGGATGCAGGAGAAGGAGCCTGTGTCCAGGACAGAACCACTCACAGGAGAAACATACAGAATGTGCAGAAATCCAAAAATTATTCTATAACAAATATTGCCATGATAATCAAGTACGCAGCAGCCACGTGGCTTCCTGATCAGAAGAGTATAAGGATATGTTTGGACAGAAAGCATCATTAGATGTGTTTTTTTAAAGAAAAAAAAAAAAAGACTCCATTCACATTGTAGATTATTTTTAAGGAAATTTTTACTCCTAGAATCTTTACTCCAAACAGCTCTTTAGTCTTTAGCTCCTTAAAGCTACCAAATTAGTGTTCATCTGTTAACAAATGAACGTGGTGAAACAGTTTGCACACATGGAATGGGAGTTTTTCTATTTCGTGAAATTCAGCTGTGTTAAAACTCAGGCCTAACTTGGACTTAGACAAGGCCTGCACACATGACTCTCTAGAATTCAGTACTCATCCCCAAACTGCAGACAGGCAATAGATGGCCTCATCTGCCTTGAAATGCACTGCTCTTGATTAACCGGCAGTATCTTCGCCTGCCATTTAACACAGATGACTCTGTATAGCATTCATTAAACCAATACATAAGTCTCCTTTCAGTGCTAGAATAAGTATATTAAACATTTTCGACTGTCTTTTAATCCTCCGGTACTTTTTATTGAAATAGTAAGACTACAGCCCCACTGTTTTTGAATCTTTAGAAACGTTTACAAAACAAAGGAGAAAAAAAAATGACCGCCTGCTACATTACTACTTCCCAGAAATTTACCATCCGAAATTTGAAATATTAATTATAATAATTTTAAATGTTTACATTTCTATAAGAAATAAGCAAAAGTTCAAGCTTCAAAGAACACCACCAGTAATAATTTAACGATTCCAAGCAGATATTAATCACCTTCTGGGAAAACTCCTAGCTGTGAAACAATTCAGTAGATCCAAAATCAGCAGTAATTTTTTGGGCAGGTTTGCAGTCTTTCTTTAATTCACATCCATTCATTTACATCAGCTTCCTCCTTCCAGATCACCTCACACCAAACAGCATGTCTTGCTGCTGTATTTCGGGGATGTGCACCATCTCCAGGTTATTCAATGAAAGACCGCTTGTTTTCCTACAATGCGGAGATTCGGGGATTCTAGCTTCTGACTATTGCCATCTACCATGGGTTAACTGATGATCTTGCTGATGGCCTGCAGAGATGGGAAGTCATCATCGCTCATGTGCAGAGTCTTATGGGTAGTGAAGTCCTTCTGGGCCACGACCTGCCTACAGGTGGGACAGACCTGGCAGTCCAGCTCCAGACTGCTGTTGCCGGAGCCGGTCTGCCAGGCGCTCTTCTTGTTTTTCTTATGTTTGCTACTGGACTGCTTCTCCAGGGCCTTGAAATCCCCGTGAGCGGCAAGGAGCTCCCTCTGTTTCTCGGTGTCTGGGAGGAGCACCAGGAGCTCGTTGAAGATCCTTTTGAAGTTCTCCCCCAGGAGATCCCGACAACTCTGGTGGTACTGTGCCGCAGAGATGATGCCCTGCAAGACCAACAACAGCGGTCACCCACTCCAGCCACCCAATTGGATACACTCTAAAGAGCGGTGCGAGAAGGTGAGGCTAGCAGCAAGCTTTAATGTATGACGTCAAAGCCTCGATTCCCCAACACTGCATATAACAGCGAAACAATCAGAAACCAAAAAGCAGTACTCTATCATGGGAACACACATACACACTATGCGTCTTTATGTTGCAAGACAAAAACTGTCTTGTGAACAAACACTTCAAAACCAGATTTTTAAAAACCGAGGTTTAGTTTTTCAGGATATCATTTTGTCATTCCACTTTCAAGTTTTAGAAAGTACAAGTGAATGCATAAAGTTTACACACACACAATCTGCACGTCAGAGCGGGCGATCGCTAAGGTTTCCCATGCTCCACTGAGTTTGTTACCTGTCTGAACTGTATTGAATATGTTTTAAATTCATTGAACTTGGATGCATCGTTCAGGAGAAAATTTTTTATGGATTGTATCAGATCCATGTTTCTTTCCTGGAAGTTCTCTGGTCTGAGGTAGGTCCTTGGTGACTGCGCTGATCTAAAAAAATACGATAAAAACAAATCAAAAGACAATACACTCTGAGCAAAGACAATTTATGTAACAAAAATTTCTCTGTATAACAAATGTTCTGTGGTACTGAACTGTCCATTACAATTATATGCTGTAAAAAAACACGTCACTTTGACTCGAGGATGGGCAAGGCAGCAACCCTAAGGGTCGTTTTAAAAACCAGTAAGCAGACGGAAAGTATGATCACTGACTCATTAGCTGCCGAGACGGCAGGATCGACATTGGCGTTCAAAGGGATGCCAGTGAATCCGGGAGGCGGCTTGCTGGGAGGGGCTGCTAATCCAGGGGGAGGGGCCGGAACACCATTCTGGGAGCCACTCAATGGGAATGTACTTTTGAACCCTGTAAAGACAAATATGCACCTTTTATCACAGAATACTCCATCATAATTTAACAAAATCTAGAGTTGAAGCGCATTCCCACCAGAGGACACAGAGCCTTGGTCGCACTCGTTACCTGGAGGTGGCAGCTTTTTTGGTATCAAAGCAGGGAAGTCTTCTTCTCTGGGAAGCGGACAGGGATCAGACACAGGCCACTTTTCCAGTCCGGGAGGTTCCTTGGGAACACCACTGGGTTTCTCTGAAGGCTTATCCATGTGCCCATTAATGAAAGGGCTGGTTTTTGGGGCTACCGCTGGTTTGGGAGGGATAAGTGCTGGGGGCTGGTTAGCCTCTGGAACATTCTCCTTCTGGGCTGCGCTGGAAACGGAGTCCCCGGGGGGACGGCTCCCAGGAGGGAGGGCCGCAGGCTGCTTCTTCCTCTTGTTCACCTTGGAGCCCTGCTGAGAAGTACAGGTCAGCAGGGACGAGATGTCCAACATGGTGGGCACGCTGCGGACGTCCTGGGCGCTTCTGCCCGGCTCGTCGTCCTCCTCAGATGATGGGGACCTGACTCTGGTTGGAGCTTTACCCCCACCTGCTTGGGGCTTCATAAGCTGAGAGGTGGCAGAAGAGGGTGGCGGGCGGCCGGCAGGGGAGGAGAATGCGGGCCGGGGCACAGGGGGCGGCTTTGAAGGCTGCGCGACGTTCTTGTTGCCACACTGAGACCAGGCCGAGGTCGTGCTCCCCACAGGCTTCTGGACCCTGATCTTGGGGACTAGTGCCGGGAAGTCGTCCTCCTGGAAGGCAGAAGGTTTCCGGGCCGGTGCAGTGTATGCTGGAGTCACGAGGGTGGACGGGGACGAGCCAGACAGACGGGGGAAATCGGCATCCTGCAGCTTCATGCCGGCTGGCTTCGTCAAGCTGGGTGCAGAGAAACAGAACGAGACGTTTCAGGGGACATCTTTGAACATGATCTCGTTACAAAGCCCCATCGCGGCTGACAACAGTCGGATTTAGAATCTGTGTCAAATCGTTTACAGGAGAACTCCCTTCTTCATTAACAACTGCTCAATATATGAACAAAGTTCTGTGTAAAACAAAAATTGCCAAGTACAGCACCCAATCAGTAAGATAAAGTATTTGGTGTTTATTCTCAGGACAGGAAATCTAAACATATTCATTATAAAAAGTGACAAGCAACATAAATTTATCATTTATTAATGCTAGAATGTAATAAATATACAGGGCACGGGGCAGTGGTGGCTTGATGGTTAGGGAAGTGCACTTGTAATTGAAAGTTTGCTGGTTTGAATCCCCGACCCGCAAGGCACCACTGAGGTACCCTGAGCAAGGTACTGCCCCCAAGCACTGATCCCCGGGCGCTGAATTAGCTGCCCCCTGCTATGTCACGATGTCACATATGGGTCAAATGCAGAGGACACATTTCGTTGTTGCGCACTGTGTGCTGTGGTGTTAACAATGACCACTAATCACCTAATTCTAAATTGTAAATACCATTTTGCAAATACAAATATAGTATATTTCAATAACATGAGCAAGTACATTTTCACAAACAGAGGCTTGTATTTCCAGAAATGCAGACAACTTGCAGACTAATAAAAGCCCAAGAACGTTGTTAGAAAGAGCGACATCCAATGATCCATCATTGGTGCTCACGGCCAATAAGCTAAGATGGCGAATGACACCCAATGCAAATTCAGGTCTATTTACAGTACAAAGTCTGGACACACTTGATTTGAATGCTTGAGACAATGAAGTAATCAAAATCTCAGAACTTCTCAAATTTTATATTCAAAATAGTTCAACAGTCCTGAGGAAGTTTCCTACTTTGCTCTTATTCTTTGATCCAAATCATCCCAAACCAGCTCCATAGAGATCAGGTCAGGGGATCGTGGACCAGGTCGTCCATCACAGTACCTCATCTCTTTCCATGTTCAGAAGATAATACAGTGGTACGTCAGTTCTTGAACTCATTAGAATGTGAGTTTCTTAAAAGTCGAACCAACCAATTCGAAAAAAAGTTACCTAGAACTTGATCTGAATGTCAGAAGTCAAACCGTGAACGCCGACCTAAGAACTTGTACGTGTAGGGGAATGAGTCACGCGGCACGTCTCTCAGCAGAAACATAGGGTAACACTTCACTCTCAGCCTCACATTTGCTGTGATAGCACCGTGCATGTTTACACTAGCTGAATACATATATTTAGACAGTAAAAATACATTGACAATGATAGACCGTAACAGTAATTATTATTATATAATAAAATACATTTAAAAAAAGATTTTATTAATTATTTTAATATTAATAATAAACCATCACTACATTTAATTATAGTAATATTGTCGTGCCCAGCAGGGACAGAATGGAGACAAAGAAGGAGATGTCAGGGTATCGGAGAATACAGGGTTTAATTACAGGTAAGGCAGGCAAAACGCAGATGGACAATACAATGTCTGGACTGGGGAAACAAACTGAAATGCGAAGGAAATACAGAGGACTAATAACAACCAGAAACAGCTGATCACGTGGGGATTCCACACAGGGTTAATGAGGGTGCGTGGCACATGGAAGGAGCAGACAATCAGCGCACGACATATTGTTTTTTTTTTTTAAACTTTACACATTGGTCAGATACATTTATTTCCTCACTTTTAAAATTACTGTTTTGATAAATGTGCTTAGATGTGTTTAGTCCAGTATATGGTTCTTGTTTTGTCTGATTCATTTTGCATTTAAATGCTACAAAAAAACATATTTTGGTGTAATTTTTGGGGGCCAGGAACCAATTAATTGGTTTTCCATTATTTCTTATGGGGGAAATTCGATCAGAACTTGAACTTTTTAGGATTCGGTCCGGAGTTCTGAACGGATTAATTTCGAGTTCTGAGGTACCACTGTACTTACTATAGAACCTTGATGTGTGGTCAGGGTCATTATCTTATTGAAAATCAAAATTTTCAGTAGGTGTGTCCAGACTTTTGACTGGTACTGCAGCATTAAACAGTGTGACATGTTGCAAAGGTTGCAAATGAGTCAGCATTGCATTACATCTAAGCCATCACTCAAAGGCACTGTATTTAACACGCCCCAGCCTACGCGGTGAGGAGGACAGAGCTGTGACAGGCACTTTTCAGAGGGGTTACCTTGTAGCGGCTGGGGGTGTGCTTGCAGCCGGAATTGCTAAAAGCGGGAAGTCATCTCCTTTCTGCGGCTCCTTGGGGCCAGCGGACTGACCAACGTCCTTGGGGGCTGAATGAACCAAAGTGTAGCGTGATCACTGAGCCTCCGATACCAGAAGCCCACTGGCTGCACCATAGACACCATACATTTGTCTAAGTGTGCTGACTGAACAGCAAATTTCTATAACTCATTCAGTCCAAGATGTTTGCAAAAAAACATTTGACGAGGAAGCCTGACTTTAGGTCATTGGCGGTCTCGTCTCAAAAATAATGAAAAATGGACTGAGTTTCAGAAATTTGCTCTTCACTTCTGCGTCAAACACTACCTTTCGCTCTGAAAACAAGCATTTTCAAACACAGGCGTAAAAGGTTACTTAGAGATTCCCCAGGCGGCCTGGCTGCCCTCTTGTGGTTTCGTGTCTCCTCCACGTCCATCAGCTCCTCTTTCCGTGCCTTGGGCGCCTCTCGTTCTGAGGCCTGTCTCCTCTCCTCCTGTTTACGCGCAGCGATGGAGGCTCTCACGGCAGCGGCGATGTCTCGGTCTTCCTCCTCCCTGAAATGACAGGGTGTGGGTGACACGCTGCCACCAGGTGGCGAGGGGAAAGGCCACGTTGGCCGGCGCCAGTGGGCGGCCATACCTGTCGTATCTCCAGCTCACTCTCCGGTTGTGTGGGGTCCCTCGAGCCCCGCCCCGCCCCGATCTCCCCTGCCGGTTGAAGCGATCCACTTCTTCGTAATCTTCCCCTCCGATACCTCGGGTGAGACACCACAACACTCAGCCCAGCGGTTTTAATGCTTCTCACCATGGTATAACCCAAGGCCCTCATTCTGCTGTGAGATGTGCAGCACCTTTAACTCAGCGCTAGTAGGGCAGAGCATTACAGATGCAGAGCATGCAAACCTATAGCATGTAAAATTTGTCTCACTTGTCCTTTTTGGACATTCAAGCACATCATGTACTAGCAATCTGCATCCATATTTTAAAGGTAAGTATGACATGCAATTACAATGACCTTTAAACCAGAACGCAGCTCACCAATACACAAAGAACAGAGAGAAAAGGAGGAAGGGAAACGACCTGGACCAAAATGAAGTCATCTCAGAATTACATAATTTCTTTATGTTAGGAATGATAAGAAAAAAAACACGCAGTGTGTAAATGTAAACTAAAAACACTGCCTGCATGGCTAATCTGAACATTACACACAATAATATGTAACAAACACAATGAATTTTTGTTTCATTATGTAATTATTTGTACACATGCATTTAAAAACGTGCATGTCATTAACAAGGAAAAATGGGTCAATTAATTGCAATATGTGGTGTCTGTCCTCGTTGCTCAATCTCTAAGCATTAGTCACAAATTTCCTAAAATGTCTGTCCCAAAACAGGTAAACTCCCTCACCTTCATTCCTTCTCGGATGCCTCGGTGCATAGCTGAATTGCAGGTCAATCTGTCGATTCTGCCGAGCCTCGGCCCGGTTCTTGCTGTGGGCGGCTGCCTTGTGGGCCTTATAGTCAATCTCGGTGCGGAAAGCGTGGGTGAACTGCTCAGTGCTGCAGCGGCCCTCCTCACACAGGAAGTGGCTCTCGCGGAAGTGGTCGCGCAAGTATGGATAATCGCTGCAAGAGCAACAATCAGGCGCTGTTGCCACTGTCTGGGGCATAACACAGCAACTTCCTCCAAATATAAAGCCTGAAATAAACTCGAGCACAAACAGGGTTTGTGTCACACTACCTGTAATACTCCTGAGCTCCGTCAGAGTCGCAGAAGTGACAGAAATAGTGATCTCTGCGCAGGTGCTTCAGTAACTCATCGTTGTCCAGGTACCGATCATCGCAGAATTTACACAGGGGGTGTCCCCGGTGCGAGGTGTCATCGGGGTCGCCCTGCGTTCGGTGTCGTGCCAGGTCCTTCCGATTGTACCATTTTCGTTCATGGGAGAATATCTGCAAGGAACAGGATGTGAGAGGAGCGAGTTTTGAGAAGGATGCGAGCGACGCCATTTACATGAACGACGACAGACTTTAAAAAACAGCATTTAGATACTGGGATGAGGTACCTTTAAATGTTTCGCACACAGTTTGCAGCAAAATAGCTCATGCTGTTTCCTCATGTGATATTCCAGTTCCTCAAACGTAGTAAATATTCTCGGTTCTGGACACTGGGGACATTCAGACTGCAAGATCCGCCTAGATGTCATAGATTACAAAAGACAAATATGATGGAAATATAGAGGACACACTATAATTGTGAAGCACTAAAATCATGCAAAGAATCATGGCTGCCCTTACCTGAACTGTGAATATGTCTTGCCATCACAGAAATAAATATCATACTTCCTCTCACACTGAAATCGCCTGGTGTCAATGGCAGCAAAAGGTTCAAGCTTCTTGATGAAAACGACCTAGAAAAACAGAAGTCTCAACATTTAACACTAGATAACAGAGATGCTTTTGTGGATGGTTTTGTGATGCCAGCAGTAAAATATTTGTCAACTACTCTATAGGCAACTTAGAAAAGCAATACTTAATACTTTCCTCTGGGTTACGTTAAGGTATTTTCAAATTTCAGATAAAGCTGCCAATACTAATAAATAAATTGGTAAACAGATAAATCGATTTAAAAAAAGCCTGCTAGCGTGTATCAGGTCAGATTGTTTAATGAGTTATACAGATTTACATCTCAACCCATAGATTTATATCCTAATCTAGCCCCGAATTCCGAACCCACTGAAGCACCGTCCCCCAATTCTGCTGAACACAGGAAGACTGGACCCTGCACGCCTGTCGAAGGCCACGCAACTCGCATGGCCAGGCCAGAAAAAGTGCCGATCAGAATCACAGAAAAATAATTTTTAAAAATTAAGGAAAGTCCACACCGGAGATACTTTGCCTTATTAGTCAGGAGTGGGCAGACGTACTTCCTAGTTTTTTATGCGCGTACGAACTGCAGGCAGGCATGCAGCGACCTATAGCCAAGATCAGCTGTTAAGACAGGCGGCGATGACAGGCTACCAACACATCTGCCATACCTACTGCCGCTACGGAAGGAATCCAACATTAAAAGTACAGTTAATAATGAAACCAACAACGACAAAATGCGGTTTAAGAGGGTGATTTACAATCACTACAGAACACCAATAAAGCTGATGGTGATTAGAGACGTACGCAGAAAATGAAGCGGCCGGCCAGCTTGCCCTTCGCCTCCCGTCACGCGTCTACATTAATCGTGGGCAATAACCGTTTGCCACATTAATGACGAGCATTAACTAAAAAAAAACGTCAATCTAGTCAACGTCAAGCCACTACAAAAACAAACCATTTTATACAAAAATGCTAAGGGACAACGGCCAGTGAAACATTAAAACTACAAAATACTAGCAGTCACATTATTTTTTAATAACATAAGCAGTATAAAGTACAATAACAGTATGTGAGCAATGTATGACAAATAGTACAATACTAAACTAGCTTCTAGCTATCTGACTTAACTAGCTGGCTAAGCGGCTAGCGGCCTACACGGCCGCGCAAGCCCCGGGCTGTAGTAGCGGGAAGTTAAGGCACCTTGTCAAGCTCCTCCCGGCAGACGGCGCAGTACTTCTGCTCGCAGAGCACCCTCATCTTGGTGGAGCACTGGTAGCACACCGGGTGGTCACATTTTCCCAGGGCGTAAATATCGACGTCCTGGCAGCAGAGCACGCAGGTCCTTTCGGCCTCCTTGAGGGTCTTTGCTTCCATATCTGTACCGCAGTAAAGGTTTACTCCTATCAGGTTAGTATGTGCAGGAGCAGCTGGCTAATGCTGCTCAGAGAGCCGACAGTCCGCCACGCCGCTAAGCTCTCGCGTCACGTAACTACAGCCGCCACCAAGAGTACTAGTCCCCCCCCCTTGCAGCGCCTCCTGCGGCGCTCAGGCGCTAAAACACCTTCACACTGTTACCTGGCTTCCGGTGAAACCTTTCACGTGCGTTTCAAGTACACTGCATAAAGTATTGCTGTTCCAAATGATTATTCTTTAAATGATTAATCTAGCGACTATTTTTTTCGATTATTCGACTGATCTAAAAATTAATTTTCGATTGATCTGACGATAATCTTTTTGATAAGCAATTATTTTCAAGTTAGTCAGTTAATACAACAATTCACCCTCTCCCCCACATACACAAATATGAAATTCTCATTAACATTTCAATTTATTAAAACATTTATTAAATATTAGAGCATTATTAACAAAAACCATTAAGATACTCAACATAACCTCTATTGTAGACTGATTCACTTATATTCACTAGGGTGACCAGATAATCCGTGTCAGGGAAGACACTTTGAGCTACTTCGGATTTTACAAACTACTTTCAAATTGAAAGGCTCCTGTGCTCGGCTACATAGTTCAGCTCTTGTGCTTTGACTGATTTGTTTCCTTGACTGAAAGACTCATCCAACTATTTCACATTAGCATTAGTAACACATGCGTGATTCTAGGAGACTGACCAATCAGCACCCAGCAAGAACTCAGCGCTCAAGTGCGGCAAATTTCCTTTTTGCAGGGTGGTAGGAGATTTCTCAATATTTATGAAGAAGTGCTACATGATTAGCCAGTGCATGCCTTACAAGATATTGTGGCACTGATGGCACCGGCGATATTAGACAAAATTATATCGGAATTCATTAATGAACTGATATGGTTTTAACGGTGCCAGCAGTGAAACAGCTAACCAGCTTATTTGGGATATAATTGTCAAATAATCGTCCCAGCCCTAGCACAGTCAGATATTTGTAATAATTTGTAATTTATCGCACACACCGGTGTTAGTCTGCAGAGCAGGACCGACTATGCGTTGGACCTGCAGCATGCCTTACGTGATGCCGTGTGTATCTGTACATACTGTAAATGAATATGTAACATTCATATTCATTATTCATCTATTTTTGTTGTAAATAGCAGTTGCGGTAACTGTGCAATGCTTAGGCTGCAATGTGCATGTTTTTCATACTGTGTACCAATGACTGAGTCTGTCGAGTTAAATTTTAACTTCCGTTGGCTAACAGTCCCGCTAATAAGGCAGATATTTGGTTGCTTGTGGTGATAAAGATAAAATTAATCTTTCTAAACAAACAATAATATTCATAATACTAATCGGAAGTGCTGCACACTCACTGCAACATTTTCAAACTCCAAATAAGATGTTACTATTGCAACTTTACTCCATAAAGTTTCCTTGGTATAATACATAGGTGATCTTCATGAAATTAACGACACATAATCATTCGTTTGATGCTTGATGTTATTAAAATATTAATCCATCCATCTTCTGATACCACTCGTCTTATTCAGGGTTACGGGGTCTCCAGGGTCTGTCCAAGATAGGGAACAATCCAGGAGGGTTTACCACCCATTGCAGTGCACACTCACACACCATTCACTCACATGTTGAGGTTTACAGTAAATATGGGTACTCCAAAAAACCTCAGCATGTTTTTGGACTGTGGGGGGAAGCCAGAGTATCTAAAAGAAACTGCGCGACAATACGAGGAGAGCATGCTATCACCATAATCATGGAACCCTGTCAGAGATTTGAACCCAGGTTTAGAGGTGTGAGTGCTAACCACTGTACCACCATGCCATCCCCATTAAATGGAATTATTATTTATTATTATTTTTTATTATTTATTATTACTATTTATTATTATTACAATAAATAGCATCCTATGCAAATTAATATAGAATAGGCCTATATGCCCGCTAAATATCTCTTCTGCTTGATGTTAACCAGTCGCGGACATTTCAGGTCCAAAAGGTAAAATTCCAAGCCAGGATTTTGCTTCAACCAACCAGTTAAGTACTCTGTGACACTCTTATGCTCAACTGGTTGGTTGAAACAAAATTCTGGTTTGGATTTTTACTTTATGGACCTGTAATGTCCGTTTTTGATGCTAATTCCTGTCAAAACTGCCATAGATCGTGCCGTGCAGAGTCGGTCAACCTTACTGCGTCATAGGTGGTCACGTGGGGCACCATCTTCTGAGGAGGGAGGGACTTGGCAAACGGCTGGGTTCACAGCAGTGCAACTTGCCCATGGCATCACATGGGCTTCGAACGCTACTGTTGTCGTGCAGGGCAGTAGGCCATAAAACGCCATGAATTAGGCCTACATTTATAATCTTATCACTGCTCTGTGGGCATGTAATAGAAAGACTCGTTAACTGTGTGTTAATGATTGATTTATAATCATAGACTTTCCACCTTCAGGCTGAATATATATTTAAATGCTGCTTTTCACTTTCCGCTTAATAAGTATCAAGGGACTCGGAAAAAACTGCATAACATTATACATAAGTACCAAATTGTATTGGCTTTAATTGTGCATAATACAATTTTTCTTTTCGGTAAAATTTAAATGTATGCATTTTGTTTATTTAACTGCAGCGATACGTCAATTTGTGAAAGGTATATGTATAATTTATTGTTATTCTTTTTAAAAAATAGAAAGGCAAATTGCTGCACTTTGTATGCTTAAGTCATAATATAAAATGTTACCTTATTCTATCATTGTAATGCCAACAGAATAGGAGGGTACTGTCACGGTGCGTGCGGTGGACGAGCGGGCAAGCAGGCAAGGGAGGCAGTGATCAGGACGGGAAGCAGGGTTTAATCGGGATAACCGCAGGACACAACAGGACTTCCGAGTAACGTCACGGGCAACATCAATGACAGATCTTGGAAAACTGACTTAGACGCAGACTAAATACAAAATACAATCAGGCACTGATAGACAACAGGTGTTCACGACCGGGACTTGACACGAGGTTAACGAGGGAGGCGTGGCACACATGAGGCTTGCAAGGGCGGATCATGACAGGTACCATATAACGTGATTTTTCTTGTTCCTTTAAGATACATCTGGGTAGATCAGGAGCTTTAGAACTATGTGTGCGCGCGCTCAGTATTATGAATAACATGCTTCAGATTTCACATACTGTCATTGTACGATCAGGGGCACGGCTAGAGATTTCTGGCCCCATGAAAGCATATCGTATTGGACCACCCCCCAACTTCGGCAAATCTAATTATGTTCCAATTTGTTCGAATTTGGGAAGGACAGAACCTGTGAACAGTGCAGAAGAATACTACATACTGACCTGATTAGCGACACAAACCTTGTAACTATTATCAGAACAACGTTAATACGGTTCTCGCAGATTGGAGGTTCCCCTTGCGGTTTGATAAGACTTGGTGCTTCCACGCGGCGGCTGTTATCAGCCACGTTTCCTTGCTACAGTGACAGGCGTTTTTACTTGTTATTCGTCGAAGACTTAGGCATAACTACCGTGCTGCAATTGCAAACACTTATACTAGCTAGTTGGTCATCGCTATTGATCACATATGCTTAAATGAACGCAGTTTAAACCTCAATAGGTCGGAAAATAACTGAACGTGCCAGTTTTACAAATATTTCAAAATATTTATGTGAAAAATCCAGTACACGTTATATTTGCAGGTATAAAATCACTTTTAATTATATTTATTATATGTGTGTTAATATAAGAATACCTTAATATTCAGAAACAACTGCCACAAAAATAAATGCACCAATTTTTAAATAGAGCAGCGATACTCAACCCGTGGCTCGCGACCCAAATTTTGGTGGCGGCAAGTTCTGAAATGGTCGCGAGGCAGAGTTGGAAATGTAAGTATTTTAAAACCAGCAAACTTTTAGGTTGATCTACGATCAGATTTCCCAGACCCAGTCGTAGAATTAACCTATATAAACGCGTCTAACTAGTGAACACTCATCCAAACCAAGAAGCCAAACCACAGATGCTTAATTAAATTTTTTTTGGCACATCCAATCTGATTTGTGCGATACGCATTGGTTGGTGTAAAACGCAGTGCCTGCTTGATCATAGCGTTAATTTAAACCTATACTTGATAAGGGGTAGCGACTGAGCTGGTATGGTAAAAAAATTGGGTCGCGATGCAAAAGTTGGTTGAGAACCATTGCAACAGAGATTTCCCAAGTTCACTTTGGTATAGTTAATTGCATAAAATGACCACTAGGTGCCGCTATTAATGCACCTCACAATGGTACCATTTCTCACCTATGTTGCAAACGGCTCCATGATTGCTGCACAGTACCATTTAATAGGGCCACAATTTAAATTGAAAAACATCTTTAGGTAGTATTCACCCGAGATTACAGAAGAGAGATTACTTTAAGTATATTAAATAATTTAAATTATGACCAAATAAATATATTAAAATCATAGAAATGTAGATGACAAATTCTACTTTATGAGCTTGTTCATTACAGCTTTGTAATGCTTTCGTAAGGGAAAATACAGAACGTATTGTTTTTATTTGCA
This sequence comes from Stomatorhinus walkeri, assembly GCA_026784285.1. Taxonomy (NCBI): domain Eukaryota; kingdom Metazoa; phylum Chordata; class Actinopteri; order Osteoglossiformes; family Mormyridae; genus Stomatorhinus; species Stomatorhinus walkeri. The sequence continues at coordinate 24,467,027 of JAODUD010000095.1, forward strand.
TCCAGTGATTAGCAAGGTAGCCTATATTGAAGTGTGCAACCCTGGAATCCTAATATGAATGTTTCCGTCCAAATTTTGCTGTTTCATGCCCTGCAAAAACCCTCCCATATTATGTATTTAGGTATACGCAGACGTCCCACCTCTCCCGGAAGATCCACAGCAGTCTCCTGGAAATTGACCGCAGCTCCCTGACACCGCAGAACAATGCACAATGTACCGGAAATGTTTCGCTCAGCAATTAAGTGGCAGTAAAATTAGCTGGTAGGTTTTACCACCGCAACCCAGCTCCACCCGGCCGGCAAATTTTACTGCCAGGACTCATGTCAGTGAATTGTACTGCTGGGTCTCCAGCATCCTTCCTCCCTCCTGCTGGCACTAAATACTTGGGCGATATTAATACCATCCAGACATTATACCGCGGCATATGGTATTTTGAGAGTATACTTGCAATATTCCGGTATTTCCCGATAATTTTTGCCGTTTTTTTTTACTCACGCGGCAGCCAACCTTTCCTCCCTCTCAGATATTGCCCCCTCCTTGAGATCAGAATGCCTAGGGAGGAATGTCTGTATAGTTACTCGTCACTTAACGTCCCTCCACACAACGTCCGACAGTCCAAGGTCCCAAACCGTTAAATTAGGCTGTGTCCGAATTCAGGTGCTGTATCCTTCTAAGGCTACATTTGAAGATTCATTGTGCCAACCATTGAAGGACACAGCCTACAACGACTACATAGACCACGTCCTTCAACGGCTGCAGCCCTAGAGCTGAAAAATTATGATTAGCTAACAGGACGCAGGAGATGTAAGCGGCTGTAGTGCACAGCGTGTAGCTGGGCTAAACAAAATGAGTGTGCAGCCAGCTGGATGATGGTACAGTACTCATCTAACATAAAATACCCATAATACGTAATAGCAATAATTAACGTTTTCTTTGTATTTGAATTATTTTAATGCGTTCTCTTTTACACTTTTGGGTAGCTAAGATAGTGTACACGTGTTTTATTATAGTACAGTATACAGTAGTACAGTACTATGTTAGTGTAAAGTATCTTGTCTATTTAGTTCTATTATAAACTGTATTACCAGATTTGGTTCAATGGTGCATCTGAACTAGTGGAACAAATCTGCGTTCTGTTTAATTAGAATAATCACAAAATTTTTATTATCTGAAAAAAGTCCAAATCCTTCTGCACAAATACACAGAATTATTTTTCTTTATAAATCGAGAAATCAGAAAATTGAAGAAGTTAAGCGAAGATCAGTGTCCAGCAGAAACACCCATATCTAAATAACCAAGAGTTAAGTTTGTGCAGAACCAGAATAAACAGAGCACCCCCAGGACTGGGGGTTGGACCCACTGGCTAAAGTCATTAATCTACAAACTATATAAAACCTGGGTAGAACTAATTTATTTCTCAATGCACTAAGATTGCGAAATTTCTAGCCAGGGTCAGTAAAGCTATTAAGCAATGCAGGCAGTTACCTAGAGAGTCAGCTAGCCAGGCGATTTCAGTTTGTATGAGCAAAAATCGTCAATAGGGCCATCAAACAATATATTTTTAAATCATGATTAATTGCAAACCTTCACAATTAACTGCACATAAACTCATTGCAATACCATAAAAAAATTGTAGTCTGTATATTCAGTATGGAATTTAAATTCTATTAAACATCTTTTCACTATTCTCCCAGTGGGCTATCAAAATTAACATGAGTAAAACCAATGAAATTAAGAAATAATAACATGTTATAGCTTTAAGATTATTGCTAAGGTATTAATGCTGTATATAACAGCCCTAGTTCTTCTATTTTTTTCTTACAGTCATACATCTATTTTAGGTTATGTCACGTGGAAGATGTTTTAAATTGTGCATTTCCTTCAAAGCACCTGTCATTTAAGATATACAGTCCCAGTCAAAAGTCTGCACTCACCTAATGAAAAGCTGAAAGGATAATGACCCTAAGCACACCTTCAGGCTATGTCATATCCCCCGACCTAAACCCTATAGAGCTGCTTTGGGATGAGTTGGACTGAAGAGTAAGAGCAAGGTAGCCAACATGTGCCCAGAACTCATGGAAACTCCTTCAGGACTGTAGGAGAAGCATCCCAGGTGGCTCCATCTGGAGGCTGGTTGAAGGAATGCCAAGAGTCTGCAGTGCTGTCATACAAGCAAAAGGGGGATATTTAGAAGAGTCTAAGACTTGAGAAAAATTTGAGATGTTGAACGCTTGTCTTGGTCATTATAGTATTTGATACGTTTTACTTCATTGATTGGAGGCTATTTTAACACAGCTAAAATAGAGATAAATGCAATAAATCCAGGTGTGTCCAGACTTTTGACTAGTACTGTAGTATTATTATTATTAGCAGTAGTAATGTTATTTATAAAATAGTATGTAATTAGTATATAATTATAAATAGCAATAATTAGTATATTATTTAATATGCTTTAAACACAGTTACATTAAACAACAAAATATTTCTTTACTTCCATTGGCATTATGGATTTTATTCTAATTTTCTCCACTGCAAATTGAAAATCCACCGGCTGAGATCAGTGTATGCTTAACCAATAAGGAAAGGTTGAGACGTTTCAGAGATTTAAAATTTTTTAATGTATTTTTGTTGACTCTGTACACATGAAAGCAATATTTGAAATAATTTTATTTATAATAAAAGTATGTTTGGCATCATCCGATTTTCCGGTGGTTGGTGGACGGAGGTTTAGAGCAGGGAGGTGACCTTTTTAGCTGGCTGGGTGACCTTAGGGCAGAATGATAGAGGAAGCAGATCATGTAACCTGGATGCAGCAAAGCACAGCATGTATGGTCATCCTTTGAGCTGATTATGAGGGAAGTAATAATAATAATAATTATTATAATAATGAGGAATTCTCTCACAATGTGCATAAAGTGTTTAACATAAGAGCTGATAGTGTACAACATACTGTCCATGTATACGTTTTGATCCAAAAATCAAAATCAGATTTCATCTTTATTTTTCACATGCAGTTTATTTTCTGCCCAGTGCTTTGAGTCTTTGTTGATTTCTTTGAACAAATGGATACCATTGCTCTATATTAAATTAAATGATTTCTTTTAATTAGTATCACCTAGGACAAATATTAGACCATCAGACAGTAATAATAATTTAAATGTCAAAATACTGTTTAATACTTAGATTTTCACCACTCAGTTCCCATTCTGCAAAAAGTTAAATTATTGCAGATTGCAGCCTGATTACAGCGAGAGACATTTTCCTTGACTTTCTTTTAAAACATCTTAGGAAGGGGCTGAAGTTTTTTTTCTTTTTGCCAAGAGAAAGACGAATTGCATCACAGAATTCCACATTTAGTTTAGAATTTCCCCGGTTACATAATGAAAAAGGTTTTCTTTGTAGTGGATATGAGGAAAAAAGTGTGACAATAAGACACAAATATAGAAAAGCAGGCCATTACCTTGCATCCCATAATCACGCAGAAGATTCAATCAACATATCAAATATGTCCAATCAAATTAACAGATTGCTCTGTGGGGTATTTTCACACAATCTGATGCATAATCTGATGCATATACCACGTATACAAACATTGCCTAAGAAAGCTTAACCTGCTTTAATGACATATTGTTTCTGATCCAGATTAAAACAGAATTAAATCAGCCATAAAATCCTGCTATAATCATGAATTCAGTTAAATGCAAAGGCACCATGTCAAGGCTAAAATGTAAAAGCAATTTTATTTATTCATTGATTTTTGGTTGGGTGTCCAAGAAACCATGTTTCATTTTAAACAGTGCTGTTAGCTAAAATACTAAATATTTCTGTACTCTTTTCTTACTGCTAAAACATACCAATTAAAATCAAACAGCCCTTTAATCTTGAGATTTTGTCCTTGCACAAACCTATAACTCCATCTCAGATTGCAGTGTGTACTGCAGTATTAGACAGTAAGTGGATTCTCATTGGGTGCGCCCAACTTGTACAGGGTGTTAGGAGTTCAACTCGTATCGCTGCAACTAATTGCTTGTCAAATGCACAATTAAAACAAAAAATGCGCAGTATATGCATTATTTAAATCATCACAACAATAGCAGTCCTTTTAAAAACATTGGTCATAATTCCATTAAATCTGAGCAGACGTTAATGTTAAGCTATCCTCTCAATAAATTTATCCTAGCAAATCCAACTTTGAACCGTGATTATTGCACAAAGGCTAAACCTCAATAGTAGTCTGGTTCTTGTTGGATTCAGTTAATATAAACAATTTATATTTCTACCCCAAGTAGAAAAAAATAATAAAAATAACCTTTAGTGTCAGTAGGTTGTGTAAGCATACTACATTTGAACAAGCCGTCGTCAAAATGAAAACTGTACGAATTCAAGAGGACAACGAAACACTAACCAACTTGGAATTCAAATTAAAGTGTGCAAAACGTTACTCAGCTCTATAAAAATATGTGCATATTAATACATATTTTCTGCACAGATACATTATTTCCCTCTATTTACAGCACAAAATGTACATACCTTATCTTATGATGCACCTTAGCATACTGTGCGGTCGCACAATACAGTGCCAGTTAGAAAGAAGACGTTACAGAAATCCATGGTATTAAACACAGTAGACGCTTGAACCCAAATCAATGTGATTGAGCCCTGATCCCAAGTTCCATAAGAAAGACTGAAATTGCATATCCCATGTTGTAAACCCGGCTCTTGAGCCCCAGTGACTGGAGTTCCACAGGTCACCCCTGGAAGGCTTTGGCTACGCCACTGGCTCATCCTCGTCCCTTGTGCTTGCCATGCGGACTAGCCCCCTCTTCCTACTGGAGGGGGTTTTGGACATATGACCGCGGGTCTGCCTGTTGTTCTCCATGCCCCTGCTTCCCGGGACCTGGAGGTGTTCCATCCTCACATGAGCACCTCCCTCCTGCCTGGCGTCGAACGAGTGCACGGACTGGTCGCTGTCCGACAGGATGTCCGACATGCTGCTCATGGAGCTCAAGTCTGACTGATCGAAGGAGATCCGTGGGATGGACAGGTGCCTCTCCACTTTGGGCGGGGCTTCCACAATGATCTGGGGCTCCAGCAGGTCCAGGGAGTCACGTTGCAGGGGCGACTCGAAGGAGGGCGTCCTCCTCCGCAGCAGCATGCTTGTTTCAGAGCTCGTGTTTCGGGAAGCCGCGGGGGTGAGGAGCTCTGTCTCCACAGGCGGCTCGACGGAGATGCAAGGTGGGCTCATCTTCTTCTTTCTCTGGATGGGGAGGCACTCGGAGGAGCTCGACTGGCTTTGCAGGGAGGACCGTCTCTCTGACTGAGAGAACAGGCCCTCATCGAACGAAGGACAGATCTCGATGGAGTGCCGGCGGCCATCATCAGCCCAGGAGGGCCGGGCCAGGAAGCCCTCAGTGTCCACACTGTAGAACTTCTTGAGGTCCTTTTCCCTGGCACTGGCAGACTGAAGGTCTGTGGCACTGCTACAGTTCTTCAGCGGGACCGGAATCTCATTGCTGGGAGAGCTGTAAGGAGACAGGGACTGGCTGCGGGCATCCAGCGGCCCACCTGCCCAGCCCGCAGCTGAGCTGTTGATGTGCCGGACCTCCTCGTCTGCGGGGTCAACCAGCTCTAGCGTGGAGTCTTCAGGACCAGCACCTTCAGCAGCGCCACTGCTCGGCCTGCCCGCACTGCTGTGCTGACCGTACACCTGCCAGCGTGTCTGCACGCTTGCCGCACGGGTGCGAGAGGCTGGCGGCGGTGAGCATTCTGGGGATCCTGCGGCTGAGCCTCCCTCCCGCGAGTAGGAGGTGCTACGCAGCATAGGGGCCATCTGCTGCAGGCTCTCGCAGGAGTGCCGCTCCAGGTTGTCTCTGGAGTCGAAGCTCTGCACCTCAATGGAGTCACTTTTGATTGCTTCCTAGAATCAAAAGAGGGGATCCAGTAAACAGTACCCGATGTCAGGAAGGAATTTTGAGTGAAGGTGTGCTTAGGGGCCAATGGTACCTGTCTGAGTAGAGGTCTGCTGGCACCGGAGCAGGATGTAAGCCGTGGAGGTGGAATTCTGGGAAGGCTGCTGTTGTCATAGAGGGAGGTAGGGCTGGCGTGAGGGGACGCTCCCGGGACACACAGCTGGGAGCTCCCCCTGGAGGGCTGGGAACTAACGGACGTGACAGAACCTGGACGGAAACGCTTTGGGTTGAGGTGACAAATCTTAGACAAAGTGACCATTGACTGAGAAGAAAACGGGTGCGATAGAAACATCCGGCCTGCAAGTAAATGCCAAGGGATGCGTCACCCTGGCAGAGTATGAGAAAATCATTACGGATCATAGGGAAAGATCACGTGAGACATGCACAGGGTCCCCCAAGCAATAACATGGGTACCTAGATGAAGACTCCCATTACAGGACTCCATCTCTGACAGGGGGAAGGGGGCGTTGGCCGGCCTCACTGGACGGAACATGTAGCTGTCGTTGGGCAGCGAGTGCATCCTGGACACGCATGCTTTCCGCACGGACAGCAGATTCTCCCCTGCACACTGCAGAGACCCATCCTGGAGAAACACAGGCACATGAGCGCTTCTGCACGTGACTGGCACAAGCCTGCAAACATGCCTGTTCCCTCGGCAACAAACCTGGTATCAAAGGGTCCATTTAAAGGGTCGTTACCCTTCAAATGGAGTGTGATCATCACATACAAGAGCGTGGATTATTCATGCTCATTAAAGGTAGGGAGCGTTGTGGTAGGGTGAAGTGCTCTTATCCACTTAAAGGCTGTTAACGGACTCGAAGACTCATTGACCATATTTACCAATCACAAATGACGGTCAACAAAAGCCTTAAGATTGCACTCTTGCGGCTCATGTCTTGTGGCATACTAATCATCTGTGTGCATACCGTTTAATGTAAAAGAGCCCACGATGCTCTTGAGAGGCCCACCTTTAATGCATTTTCAATGAGCATAATAATTGGATATAATCAGACTAAGCCTGAGACAAACGCAGCTGCCATCCCACCAAATATCTCTGCTGATGTGAAGATCATTAGGAGTCGCTATTAAGGCGAAAGTGCTGCTTTCCGGTAAGATCGTGTAATATAATCTCTAGCGGGTTGTGTTGATGGTTGAGTGAGGCAGTCATCTGTCTGCCAGTGTCCGGCGTGACGCTGCTTGTTAGCACTCTTGCAGGCATTTTGGGAGATATTTGGTGATTTGTGCCATCCATCTAACAGTCAACGTTGCTATTAGCCCACTTCAAAAAAGCCAACAAAGACTGCTAAGACAGGGAAAAACTTTATGATGCAAATTTCATTCACTGACTTCATGCATTAGTAAATTAATAGATGGTATCCCATTTGAATACAGTCAAAGAGATTTATCTAAATAAGCTATTAAGAAACGGTGTGCTGGTCTCCGGCGTCTCGGTTCAGCATGAGTGACACAGTGCTCTCTCCGTAGGACTTCTCACCGAAACAGAAATTAAGATAAAACCGTCTACCTTTAGAGCGAATCGCAGAAGAAAATCCCCTAATGGGTTTTGGTTTGGCCAGTTCTCTGCAACAGTAGTTTAATTAAGTTCCCCAAAACAGTTTTCTTGCTTTCGTTGTGTGTGGCGGGGGGGGGTTAACGATTAATGAGGTACTGAAAGAATTAATGAGATTATCCTGTCTCAGGGAAGACCCAAAAACGTGTCTCCTGTCCTGAAAAGGTCAAAAGCAGGGCTGTAGTGAGGTGGGGAGCCAGGTCCGAGTCCTGTGACGTGACTTTGCCAGTTAGCTGCGGCCCGACGGCCCCTCGCCTCCCCACTGTGCCGCTTCCTGTTCAGACACGGTGCCTTCCCCAGAGTAATTGCTCCCTCTCCCCACAGCCAATGGCTCGCCGGCTTGCTTTGCCTCTGTTTGGGAGGGGTATGTCTCAGACCGGTGTCCTCATCAGTTCAGGATCATGTCCCTCAATGCTCGGGGTTTATTGATCAGAACCGCTCATCCACCTGCCGTGAACCTTCAGGTCAAAGCTAGTTTTTTAGCTTAGCTTGGTCCTCACCTAGCCTGCCCAAATTGAATCTTCTGACCAAATCACTGATCCTGTTCCATTTTATTTGTCCCAAATGCTGTGACATGTTGGGACACTTGTACAGGAGCTTCGTGCAGCTGTTTCTGTACGACCAATTACTTCAGCTGTGTTCTATTCAGGATTATTTTCAAAAATTGCCTCATGCCCAATACTTTGAAGGTAAATAAAAAGGTCACCAATATTCTTTGTTCTAATGTTCCAGTGGTCTGGGCAAATGAACAGCATATTTTATTCACTAAGAAAATCATTTGAAATATACTGAGACTGATATCTCCTAGGTTTAAACCCCTTGCTAGGGCCCTCCTGACCCTCAAGGGCTGCCGGCAGCCCCGGCGTACCTGCGTTGGTGAGTCTGTGTGCGGCCCGGAGTAGCCATCCTGACTGTCAGGCCCCAGAGTGGCAGCGGCCGCGTTGGCACTGAGGTGGCGGGTCATCTCCAGCTCGATCTCAGCATCCATCTCAGCGTCCTCCCTGGCCTCCTTGTTGCTCTCCTCTAGGTGCTTCATCAGCACGGCCACCACCACGTTGACCAGCACGAACTGGGCGATCAGCACGAAGGTGACGAAGTACAGGGGCGAGATGAGTGGCAGGTAGCTCAGGCAGTGCCTGTCCTCACTCCTGCACTCCCGCAGAGTGTCCTGTAGGGGGAGCGCCGGGTTGGGCAGAGCATGGGCATGGCCGGGTGATGCCTGCCGCAGGGACTGTCCGTTCACTCACCTTCATGATGCCGTTCCAGTTGTCACCTGTAGAGACCCTGAAGAGGGTCAAGAAGGCCATGCCAAAGTTTTCAAAAGTGGCATGTCGGCTCAGGCCTTCACAAGGGTAGTCATCAGTGCATTCTGGGTAAAATAAATGCCACAGATCTAGCAGTGAGCATCCTAATGAAGCACGAATCCAAAACATTTACTATATTACTCTAAATGTTCTTATTTATTGCTGATAGCTGTAAAAAAAGCTAATTCCGCACTGGCAGGACCAGCTATGAGCCTGAACCTTGAACCCCCCCCCACCCCCCAGTGTAGAAACAATGAGGCCTAAAATGCCACCTTTAGCTGAAGGGCATCTTGGAGCAAGAGCGACTTTCACAGGAGCAAGTCCTGATGCAATTTCCTGTGTTTCCACTTGCAATTTCTGAGTAGAATAACCACAAATGAGGCACACACACACACACACACACACACGCACGCACATGTAGGGTAAACATATCCTTATGGGGACCGCTCATTCATTTC
>JAODUD010000095.1:24509668-24540849 GCA_026784285.1 Stomatorhinus walkeri
TATTTATCACACTATGGGGACATTGTGTCCCCATAAGGATAGGTATACCCGCTCACACACACACACACACACACACAGCTGTTAAACCAGATTGGCATGTTTGCCAGTCAGGGGCTACTGCAGATGCTTATCACAGGTAACCCCCCCCCCGCCATTTCATATTTAACCACGTTTGCTGTCTCTGAATGCCAGGGTCCCCAAATCTGCCAATAGCTATTGAAATCTTCACAGTTATTTCCAGCCACCCCCCCACCAGAAAATACTGTCTTCATATCATATTTTCAAACTTATTCACTTAACACTGAACACACGCCCAATAAAAACACACTTGTATATATAATTTGTAAACATCATTAGGAACAATTATTTCTCTTTCCTTATTCATAAACATAAAACACACAAATTAAATAAAAAATACATTTAGTTTCTTCACATATTTAAAAAAAATTAAATTCTTTTTTGATTGTAGGATACGTAATTATGAGTATCACGACATATTTTTCTGTAAATGAGAGATAAAGAGTATTTTGAAAGCAGGTGATTCTCTAAAGGTTCAGTTCCAGAGTTAAATAAGCTACTGGCATCCCGCTTCAGGGCAAAGTGATGGGCAGGCCAAGGATTTTTGTTACCACGGCTACAAAAAGAGATCTCTCTTTGTCTTTGAGAGATTATGGATTTCTGATGTTTCTGGAAGAACGGCTGAGGTGACGCTGGCATGGAGTTCTGAGGGTGAGACATCGACAGCTGGGGGAGAAAATGCACAAATTCTCCTTGGCCGTGATGCCTGCACACTGGCTCGAGAGACAAGAGGAGGGCAGGCATGAGGACTCAGAATCAGACTGTGCAGTCCACTGAGAAATAAAGAGAGATCCGTACTATGGTCAGGTTAGAGTGCATAAATATTGCAATGTTATAAAAGATGGCCCATTTTCCAGTGAATCGGTGAAAAGAGCAACACTTGGTCACCCAGGAGTACACGTGTGGCGTGTGCCTAATGAACCCAACAGCCTGCAGTGTTTGTTTAGCACTGTGAGCGGCTCTGGGCTCTTTGCTCTAGTGTGGCGGGCAATTCTTAGACCCACTCAATCCCTCGCACGGGAAGATGAATACTAATAGACACCACAGTGATCACGTTCACCCGCTAATCTCCCAGAATAACAAACCCTCATCCAAAGGCGGGTCCTGGATGGTGTGCCGAGCATGAAGATGGCGATGGCTGCACTCCAGGACCATCACAGGTTCTGGATATCCACCCAGCTGAGCAGCGGACACTGAAGGACAGTGTCACCTCCCTTACAGATCTCCAACCCAGTGGTCTCCAACCTTTTCTATAGTGCGAGCTACTTTCACAAGGGAAATATTCTGTTGATCCTGCGATGAGTTGCCGCCCCAACCTGGGTTTTCCCTGCCATGCGCCTGTAACCTTCGGGACAGGCTGTGGACCCCCTGCGACCCTGGATAGAACAAGTGACTCCAGAATATTGATGGATGGAAGGATAGTCTGGGAAGCTACTGAGCTGTCTTTTCCACACTGTCTACAAGGGGTGGGTCCCCATTGGTGCATTTTAACAAAGGGGGGAGGGGTTTGACACCCTCCTGAGACAACTCTTGGCGATCAACCTGTCAATCATGACCGACTGGATGGCGACCACTGTTGTATTAGATACCAAAGACATTTTTCCTGAGGATGGTGGTAGTGCATTTCTAATCTAGATCTAGATATTTCTAGATACAGTTTCTGTCTTATAATGTCTTCAGAATTACTATGAGTCTTGCATGATGGCTTTTAAATATATGAACTAAATCAAGATTACATTACCATCCCAAGTCATATGTTTGAAAGCTGTTAGTCGCAGCCTGTGCTGTCGAACCGTGTGGTGTCACCCAGCACCGTAGGCAGAAGATTCTGGTTCTTCCTACAGTCCGCATAAAACCAGTGATCCCGAAATGCCCTTAGTCCGTAACGGTGGTGGCGAAAGCGTATCTGCACGAATGCCCAGCGACACACTGGCATTACATGTAAAAGTCCTAGACCACCGTGAACCTGCTATTATTAAAAATGGATGGACAGAAGAAAGCCAGAAATAAACTCCGCATACATCATTCTGAAGTTCGCATCAATACACTTCTAGCTAAAAAGCATTGTGCATTTAGGAGAAAGGTGTCATTGTACTGCTTGGCATGTCTATGTGTATACATCAGCTGGTATGTGTATATGAAGTAAAAATGCAGCTGCGAGTGTTTATTGAACAGATACACAGATTAATATACCTTTGAACAGACATATTCTAAAACCAGTGGAATATTGACATTATTAACGTGAAGATGTTGTTCAGAGAAGTCTGAACACTGATTATTTAAATATATGTCAACTTATACTGCTTGACTCTTGAGAAATTGCCTCTTGTAATAGTGCAGGTTACCAAGTTTTTAAATACTGAATTAATTTAAAATGAATTCTGGCAAGGTAAGGAATGCGACAAGGGTCGCTTAGTCTCTTAGTGCTCTGAAAAAAGCCCATGTTGGGACATTACTGTATTAGTGACTTCCCTGATGTGTTGAATAAACTTGATATTGTTTTAATTCCTTTAGAAAAAAACAGTCACAGACATCTATTCATTTTTATGGGAACATCCATGAATTGTTGAATATGAAATCTGTGCACTTAAGCAATAACTGCTATACTGAATTTCAGTCTCTAAAGAAACACGACATTAAATGTGTCCCAAATGTCTGATAATCTTTACCAGTGTCATGAATAGTTGCAATAAAATTATCTGAGAAACATGTTCCATCTTATGTGTTTAACAAAATTCAGATATAAAATCCCCCATTAAACTGCCAGTATGAACGTTCATGTATCAAACAATTCCACTCTGTTACTCTATTACATTACATCTGGTAAATTCAATTATAGAAGCTAATTTTGGTGGCACACTGACTCAGTGAGTAGCTTTGCCGGCACGTATGCTACTTCTGCTTTGTGTGTGTTCAGTTTGCATGGGCTTCCTTAGGCTAATTATTGTTTCTAAATGGCCCCTACTGTCTGCATGATTGCATGTAGTGCATCCCATCCAGGGTGCACCTCAAGCTTTTTGATCATAGAAGTTTCATCAAAAATGTTCTAAGGACAGAATGGAATATGACTGGTTCAGAAAGACAATCAATCAGATTGCAGAGGAGGTGGGTCCAAGCAACTAGAGGAGGCGGGACCAATCAGACGCCTTGATCCCACCACCTTTAGTTGCGTGGACCCACCACATCTACAATTTGATTGGTTATCTCTCTGATCCAATCATTTTTCGTTCTGCCCTCAGAACATTTTTGTGTAAGTTAAACTCCCACAAGCCAGTTTTGTGCTCCGTGCTGCCTGATGCTCCAGGTGACCATGACCAGAATAACTGGTTAAAAGATGAACCGATGAAAAAGCTGCGGTATAAAGAGTATACAGAAACAACAGTTTGTACCTTACTATAGGACAATACAGTGCCAGTCATGGCACTCATCCCACAGAGACCACCTATATCGCAGGTGGAAGGGCGATGGGCTACAGTGTCCCTTTCTGATGGTATATGGGAAAAATGGTACATCTGGACGATCGTTACGGCAAATGCTAGCGCTTCCGGGGCTTCTTAAAGGTACAGTAGGCGCCACTCTCCTACAAAATCCCTCTGTGTTTCCTTGGAGCTCAGCTGCAGAAACAGCAACCTCAGTGGCAGACTGAATAGCGGCAATCATTTCAATCAGAAATAAAATACTGCTTCACATGTACCACTCAGGCAATGCACATCTACCAGATATCACCAGGCTAGAAAACAAAAAAAACGGTACCTTAAACACTGCTATTAAAACAATATTATTTAATTTGTCGTGGGAATTGAGATTACAGATTGTTAGTTGTCGGTGATACTGCTAAATCATCACAGCGCATGTAAATAAACATGATAAATAATGGGATTAAACAGTGAGAACAAATGGAAGAGTGTGAATGGCGAAATCATTAGTTTCTCTCAAGCTTGGCAAATTATTGGCAAAGAGATGAAACTGTGAGCCATTCTCCTGAGAGCACTGCACACTGAGAGAGCAACATGGTGGTCGTCAAGCAGAACAAAGGCTGGTAATCATATTAGCGTAGCGAGCTGGTGGCGTGAAGCCTGAGGATGACCCTGAAGTTTTACACCATCTGACTTCAAATTCTCCCTTCCAGCCTGATGTTATAACTTTAGAACTGTAAGGCAGTAATAGTCGGAGCTGAATTTCTGAGGAATCGGAGCCTTAACTTGTCGAGTTGATTAGTATTGATCCAACATCAAGAGAACTTGACACACAGTCTTTGTCGAGTAAGAGAAAAAAATTTGTTAGCTATTGACCCTGTATTGTGTCTCAAAAAGTGGTTTTCACCTCACCCCACGGCCAAAATTTTTACAGTGGTTTAAGAAGTTAGATATTGTTGTTGAGAAACCTTCAATTCTAGTCTCTACCTGCTTCAGGATCAAAGCTGATCCTGGCTTTTCAGATGTGCATGAAAGAGATCGATTTTTTAAGTGAAAGATTGTGACGGCCAGCTAGTTTACTCACAGCTGTGGGTCAGCAGCCTGATCATCAGTCACTGTTATCTTACATTGTCCTTATGACTTTGGGTTTGCACATGGGTATCAGAATTTGACATATCCATTTCTCAAAGTACACTGACTTAATTTTTTACAGTACTTGTAGCATTTTATCATGCTAAATGCTAAAAGCTAAAATGCTATTTCATTACTGGTGAGAGTGGACTTAGAAGCGTTGGTAAAATGGGTGGCTCTGTAAAGTCACGTCACTTTTGCCTCTGGGGGGGAGAGAGAATGATGAAATCATTGCATTAAATAAATGGTGTCTCCTTGAAAGGATTAAAACGCACAAAGTTACCATGAGCTGACTCAGTATTTTAAATTTCATGTACGAAAGACTACATTAATGTAATGAAGTGGTGGTAACGCTACCATTCTCTAGGCATAATTCGTAAAGGCAGTTCTTAACCACCTGCGGTGTTCCTCAATATCAAAGAGAAATTTTGTCGTGGAAAAGGCGCCAGTTCACTTTAGTACCTTTGAATTGTAAGCGGGACGGAGGTCATCCAAGCAGCGTGGGGGAGACACAGAGGCCAGCCTCAGTGAGTGCCACCCCCCCAATGCGAGACCATTTGGACTGCAAGTAGGCTAACAGACGGTAAGAGTGTGATTCTCAGCTGCCAAGGCATCACTGCCACATGTCACAGTGAATAACCTGAAGGCCTCGGGCCTGGTTATTGAGCTGAGCCACTTAGATAAATTCAGAGTGGTGACAATCCAGAGCTGTAATTTACAGCTCCGTAAAAACTCTGTGTCCAGTATTCTGACAGCGAGCACCAGGTCAAAGGTGCCATTTTAAATTCCAAGAATCTCCTAATGCAATTCTGGAAATGCACAGCATTGTGGCCTAGAGCTATACATGAAGACAGTTTATGCCATAAAATCATTAAATCATAAATTTCAGAGGTAATGTATCAAGCTGCATAACTTGACAGTTCTGTTCTCCACCCTTGTATTGCCACACTATCATCCAAAAACATAAATCTATTATTAATTTCATTTATTACTGTCAAATGACAAGTGCCTCATGGTTTGAAGCGACCTTGTGGCTGGCACCTCACATACTCCGCTCTGCTTTCACTGGCAATGCTGCTCACTGTTTACTCAAACACTTAGGGTCAGAAATCTGCGGCGTGAAAACAGTCCTCCCAAAGCACTTAGCGAGGAACACCGTTCCCACACAAACTTTGGAATTCCTTTGGCTCCCGGTCAAGCAGACTTTTTGTTTTGACTGTTCACCAAGGCAGGAAGGACGGAGAAACCAAAACTGATCTTCAGCTTTTTTTCTGTTCTAGCCCCACCAATCCTGCCCACCCTAACCTGGACACAAGCATCCATCAGCGATGGCAGCTTTAAACATCACAGACTATATTTGAAACACCACTGTATACAATGGAACTGTCCACCGTTCCCACAGTCCCTCCATTCCAGCGATATAAATATAGGTTTTCATGTAAGACGGCCACCATCACTGCCAGCGTGCTGAACCAGAGCTCATTTATTAGCGAAAGTCCCTTTTCTCCAGTGGCACGCATCCAGCACCTGATGCATCTGCTGTCGGCCGCAGGTCCGGAATGTGAAGATCGATGCGGAGGAGGCACTTACTGGGAACTCTGTTGATTGCCCGAAGAGGTCTGAGCACACGCACGGTACGGATGGCCGACAGGCTGACGTTGTGTCCATCCAGCGAGTACTCCAGCATCCTAGGCAGAGGGACACCCAGTTAGCACGCTGCGGCCTCCACACTCAGGATACGATGAGGAAAATATGCATTCATAAGTAACCCTGAAATTCCCTTTAAAACTCTGAATTTCAGCTGGCAAATCCAGCCAGAAAGCAAAGAATATGTCTAATCCAGGGAAGAGACCAATCTGCTGCAGTGTAACCTAACTGTGGGTTTAGATGCTGAACAACATTAAACAAACTAAATTGTCCATTACCGGCACCCATACAGAACTCAAATGCTCAGCGGAGGCCACTGAAGGGGTCACAAGTTCATACGGATATCCAACCTGTGTTGTAGCCACTCCCTTGTATCATTGAGCACTCAGCATGCCCTTCTTCCCATCCCTGACAGCTATATAAACATTATTAGAGCCAGTGTACATAGATTATACCGAGGACGCAGTTTACCCATGTTTATTTACGGCTTACAAACGGAGGCTTCTGAAAGGACGGTAGCTGGGGTCCTCTTCTCAGGAATTTCCCTGCTTAAGTGTTTAATTTCGAGCTCAGGATGTGGGAGGGCCCCCTAAATGAGCGTGAGGGTGCTGAGGCACTGACTCCACCTGCCTAAATGAGCGTGAGGGTGCTGAGGCACTGACCCCGCCTGCCTAAATGAGCGTGAGGGTGCTGAGGCACTGACCCCGCCTGCCTAAATGAGTGTGAGGGTGCTGAGGCACTGACCCCGCCATGACGATGAAGAAATCCAGACGGTTCCAAGTGTCACCCAGGTAACATTTCTGGCCAAATATCCCAAGAGCCAGCATCTTGATGACCATCTCCACAGCAAAAAAGGCAAAAATGAAGTCATCAAATGCCTGTACACATGGAGAGAAATACACAGTCAGCAGCGTTCTGGCAAAATAACCTCATGCAGTTTACATTTATTTAATTAGCAGCTATATTTTTCTAAAGTAAGGAAAACTTGCACTCCGAGCACAAGGCCAACTAGCGTTCAGAACCCCGGATCAATTGGGATTAACAGCCATGTCCTAGAACCCAATAGATATATGATTACTATTCCAGGCAAAGGTTTTGAACCCATGACCTTCTGGACCATGACCATCTGAGCTACATATTGCCCCAATTTACATGCAGTTTTACTAAAGAGATTCAGAAGTTTTCATGACCCTAATCAAACAACAATAAATGGAATGGTTCGGGGCTGTAGTGGCTCTCAACACATCCAGGCTGCTTACAAGCTGGATGCGCAAAAGCTCATTCTCATCCAGCTCATGTGTTTCTCTGTGCTGATCCAAAAGCCATGCAAAGCAAAGATCCCGAGAGCAAATAAGCCCTCAGGGACCATAAATGAGAGCTAATCTCAGCCCGGGGTCAGCCCACATTCCTCCCTTTTCCTCTATTCCTGCCACTGACCCACGCAACCCTGCCCCTTAATGTGCGTAATCATACTGGCACTGACTTCCGGACCAGAGCTTTTCCCAAAGTCTTTGCCACTAGCCCAGAAACAGCTGTGTGGGGCGAGGGACTCTAAATGGCAGAACAAAGGGCTGCCCGACCCTGGCTAAGACATCTGGGAGCTTCATGTCCTCTGTGTCCCATGTACGATGTCAGGACAGCACCGCTACCGACTGCTAGTGGCCATTAGCTGAGAAATAAACATCAGCCATCAGTATAGGGTATCTGGTATCTGTATATATGATGTCAGGCATTAACTTTACAAGAAACAGCACGTATCTGGGGTTAGCATGACACTCTCCAAAGCAGACGTGGAAAAGTTCCAAGAAAAAGTTTGGTAGCTAAGCTTCACTCTCACATGCAACCGCCAGGTGTCGTCTCTGGAAGCTTACCTGCAGGATGGTGCACCAATCTGACTGGCACTTGACGTCCTCGCAAGGCTGGAACATTCCAAGGGTTACACAGTTCAGAAGGATAACCAGCATGCTCACATGCTCGAACCATGTGCGAGAAGAGTCAAGGATAGCATATAGGTGAGTAAAGGCTGGTGGATATTGATATGGGGGGGGGGGGGTCTGGAGGAAGGGGTCTATCCATCAGAAAGAGAGGCTGTGCCTATTTCTGTTCCTAAGGGATGAGAAGCGTCTACACGATTGTTACATCCACAGCTTCCTCTCCTCAAAGATGAATGTCACCGAAAATGGACAAGCTGGGAAGCTTATAAACTAGTACAGTGAATTTTGGTAGAATAATAATAATAAATTTTTAAAAGCAATTTGTTAAATGAACCAGCATAAATAAAACATGAAAGCATAAACTTGAAAAATATAAGCTTAGCAATAATAAATCAGGCTTCTCTAACAATGTAAGCCAATAGCTGTCACGCTTCAACCTTGTTCTTCCTAATCCTATTGTGAAAGTCAACAGACACTGGCAGCTTTTGCTTATTACCAGGGTTTGAATAAAAGAAGTCTTGAGATGTAGCAAAGTATGAAGGAAACCTGTTATTAACTACGCATTTGTTTTTATACCCGTTTTTGTTAAGCTGATATATTCCACATCTACAGTGCCTTCTGAGCCAGTGTTCCCCTTTAGAGTGGAGGTCACATGACACAATGCCGGCAGGAAGTGCTTCTTCAGAGTCCTTCATACCCTGAGTATGGAATCCACCTTTCCCTGGCAGAACAGTGCCAGTTTTGTTTGCTTGCTTTGAAGCTATTGGCGGATGACACAGCTCAGACATGGTGAGCCTTTTTGGCTGTGGGGCGCTGTGAACTTCACATACTCCTTCGAGGAGCTTGAAAAACAAAACCTCTCTCCAACAGGCTCATGGTTTTTGTGGGCGATTAAAGCTCGTTCTTTTCTGCAGTGGAGCGTCCCAGTTCAAGCACAGTAAATTCATTTTGTATATGTGCATATTTTGCCCAATAAAAACCAAGTCTGTGGTGTTAAAAAGGTCCCGTTTTGTATGTGTTTCTGTCAGGAGTGTACTTATGCACTCCCCCTTAACAACTCGCTATAAGAAAACTAATTGTAAAGACCCAATATGCAGTAATATATTGAACTGTCTTAAAGAAATAAAGATTCAAAAAACAGAGAACTAGCAATCACAAAAGGAAATGGACAGCAGGCACATTTAAATGCACTTCTCCTACATTCTGCAGGATTTGGAGTTGTTTACTGTGTGCTATTTAAAGCTAATGGTTAAAGGGACAATATAGAGTAGTCTTTGCTGAGGTCTGCCAGTGTGTGGGACTGCTTTCTGCTGCCTTTATGCGACACAGGGGACCCTAAATCCCACGAGGTCACTGTCTGGGGCACTGAACATGTCCCAAGGTGGCCCTGTGCTCAGAAGCATCGCTGACCCCTCCCCAGAGCTGATTTCAATGTGAATGGCACCCAGAAGGATCTCAGCTGAGCAGCCGAGCTGTCGGAAAGGACTGACCCGGTGCATAGGGAGAAATCCACACACTGCACTCTCTGTCACTGGTGAGAGAGACTGTGTCCTGATGGGTGACATAGGTGCTGACCTTACTTATTTAAAAAAACTAAGAGCCCAGTTACCGGCTGGGGCTTTACACTAATCCCAAGTAGCTGGTGTGGTCGGGCGATACATGAGTCACGCAGAAGCCAAGCATGTGCCGGCTTTGAGCCACCACAATTGCTGTTTGTGATCCGGCCATAGGGTGACACATTAGGCCTGACATCACCTTACACTAGGGTAAACTAAATTTAACGGGGGGGGGGGGGGCAACAACATGTGTGGCACACCATAACATTCAACACACCATCCCACCATCTTGGAAATTTCCAGTTAATGTAACAGGAGTGTCCAGACTTTTATTTTGAAACTGACTTTTATTTTGAAAGAGGAGCACGGGCGTGCAGTAGATTACATTAACTTCAAAAAGACAACAGAGCAATACACCTCCTTGGGGTCATAATAAGAAAGCTGGTAATGAAGAACAGAGGAAGCCAGGCTCCGTGATAGCGGAAGGTTCGGTTTCCGTAAACGAAGCTGAATGTGGTAGCCGGCGGTAACTCATGTGTGATGGTGAGCTGAGAAGCGATCTCACATTTCACCTCCCATTTTACCAGCCATATTAGATTATCGAGATGATCATCACGAACGCTTTATAGGTCATGCGGCGTCTGCAAGAGCCACGCCGAAAAAAAGACATGATTTATTCATAGCTTATCAGAATTTCACACAGCAGTATATTTATGGAAGCCATTTAATTGAATTTTACCAAGGTTATGAGAGTATTCTCCATTTTAAAACAGGATTTGAACTTGCAAGTTTCTTACCAATGCTTAACTCTCCCATCTCATCAAAATATGGTTTATCAAATCTAAAATAAGGGCTAACCTATGGGATTTGATAAATATGGTTTTACGGTCATAGAGGAACCAGGGAATCTGTCTTTCACAAACATTGCATCAGTGCACACCTTACATATCCGAAGCCCAAGTCCTCAGAACTACAGAAGGTTACAGACAGTGGGTCAAACTTGGGAAACTTTGGGGTTACGGATGAAGGAATGTTAGAAGGTAAAAAAAAAATGTTTCCAAACACATCGTTGAAAGAGTGGTTGCTATAATTTCAGAGAGGTGGTAGAAGCCGACCTGCTTTGCGGGGAGACGTGCCGTGAGAGATCCAAAAAGAACCACTTCAAATGTTCTGAGCTGCAGAGGAATGCAGCTTTGCAGTAATAAGCACCCAAAGGCCCCTCAGAGTCACAGTCACCAGCTTTAAGGGGTAAAAAGCAGCCAGAGTAGACTATTCATCTTTGAAACTGATCTTTCTTTTCTCTAAGGCCGAACGAACTTGAAAACCAATTATTACAGAGACAAGAGGGAATTCTGTGATCTTATATTCATCTAGCTTTCTGACATGTAGCTATTTTGTTTTAGTATGCAAACAAATATGTGGGAATACTCTGCCACTTGTGAACACAACAACAGTAGGTGGACGATCAGTGACATTTAGAGAAGCTCAATACTCAGCGGCAGCCTCTGTCTGGGCAGCCCCTACCCGCCATTGCAACGGGACATGATAACAAAGCATTTGCTAATATCTGACCCTCATCATCGCACTCTGAAAAGGGATTTACCCAGATGAACAGCAAAGTGTCCTTGCATGCAAGGATTAACCTACGTGTCATTTTGTTATGGGATACGCAACTCTGTTTTTTATTTAATAGTGTCTTTGTTTGCTGTGTCTTACAAAACTGTCACCTGGTAAGTGTCTTAAAAGCTGCAGCTGGAGATAAATGTGGAAAACGCCAGATTCAGAGGATCTCGAGACTAAGCGGAGGTCACCGAATGAACTATAAAAATCTGGTATGGCCTCACCCCAGGGACTGTTCTGTTGGAATGATCCACTTTCCTTACAGCGTTTCTGAACTCACCACCAAACATTAAGGTCTGTTCATGAAACAGTGGTGCTTTACGGAGAATACTGTTTTGTTTGCTGGGAGGAGACCATTTGAGTGAGAGTGAGACCTAGGTGCATGTCAGATAGATTCATTTTAAACACCACATGGTCACATTTGAGTTTTGACAAGCCCCTACCAAGAGTCCAACTCAGTATTTGTTGGAATCAGCCTGTAGTCTTGACAGACAAGAGAAGGCTGACCTCAAGTAATCAGTCCAAAATTGAAGCGCAGACACATTTCTGTATATCTAGAAAGGTGGAAAATAATTCAGCAAGGTGAGAATAAAAAATCTTACATGGTTATTCTGATATGGCAGCACCAGGAGGAGCTTTGAAATGAAGGAAGAAGAAAATACAGATTCGAGTGCAGGAATTTACATTTTCCAGCTATAAATATTTGGAATGAATGATCTGAGATCCACGTGCAGGGCAAGCAGTGATAATGCTACAGACTGAGAGACAACGAGCACCAAAACATAATCAGGAATCAGGCTCAAAACAAAGATTTATGGATATATACATACCAAATGCAAATCGTAGGGTCAGTAAAGAGGGACAGCAAAGCAGGTAGGATTTTAGACAATGGAGGACAATCAGAAACTACAGCTAGTAAGGATCAGTAATTCACAAAAGGGCCTTATTCAGAGAATATGTCATAGTTAATCAGGGAATGAGAAACGGGTTTGTCTATAACCCAGGTGACGTGTGGTAGGGTCAGCTGTACTCGAGGCAGCCATTACATGTACTGCAGGTACTCGAGGCAGCCATTTCTTCCCTTTATATAGCATTGACTTTTTGTTGCATTTACAAAGATGTAAACTCAATATATGAAAATTCAAAGACACCAAATGATAAAGACATATACTTAACAATGATCCATTGAACCGTGGTTTTCATGGCCTCAGGGAACATTTGGGAAGATCAAACAGACGATGTTTATCTGGCAGAGTATCCAGGATGCCGCTTGTTCATTAAAGATGTGTACATGGACACATTTCTGAATCTTGTCTCCACAATCGAAAAATACCAACCAAGTGGCTGGAAGCTATTGCCATTTTATTGAGAAGCCCTCCTTCTGCCCTGTTTGTGCTGAGCTAGAGCGACAGCGATTGTCCACTGCCTGCCTCTGTCTGCCTCTGTCTGCCGCTGCCTGCCGCTGTCTGCCTCTGCCTGCCTCTGTCTGCCGCTGCCTGCCTCTGTCTACCTCTGCTTGCCTCTGTCTGCCGCCGCCTGCCTCTGTCTGCCGCCGCCTGCCTCTGCCTGCAACTGCCAGTCTTTGCCTGCCTCTGCCTGCCTCTGCATCCACCATCATCCACATGTAGCTCAGCTGTGTTTAAATAGAAAAATAAATATTTGCCTAACTACAAATACCACACTGCCATTACAATATTCCAACATATGAGAAACAGCGGACGTTATCTTTGTCAAATGGAGACATTTGTTTTATCCCTCCCCTGAACTACCTCTCATCTCAAAGTCACTGATTAATTGTGCAGCTCTTGCCACACAGAAATGGATTGAAGACGAAGCCATCTCATTGATTAAATTAGAAAGTATATGACAGTCTTCTACCTGGACAGGTCTCATATTCACCTTTGTGTACACTGACCTAATCTATCCAACCGAACCGCTCACGCATCCCTCAGGGGGCACACACACACACACACACACACACACACACACACACGGAGACTGAAAACCCCAGTACACAAGTCATTGAAAAAAATAATATGGTGGATCTAATAACACATCACAGACAAGGGCAAAGCCAGTATAAATGTCTCTGAGTTAGCAGAGTCTGCATGGTGAACAGAGACAATGGTGAGACCGTTTGCGGACCTGTGGGTGACAAACTTTTCTGGCTTTTGCACGCACCCCCCAACCACAGTTCGACGCCTCAAAATTTTGCAGACTTCTCTACATTCGTTTAGTCTAAAAGAAACTAAAAACTGGCATAATGCTTCAACAAAATATGCATTTTTAAGAATGACAGATCACAGACAAAGAATATTAGACTTTATAACAACCTTATAGAGAAATAATTCTAGATTATATCATATTAACTCATTAACTGCACCTTCATAATGCTTTTATATTGCATTCCTAAAACGTTCAGTACACCTTCATAATGTATTCATTAAGTACTCAGAAATCATTCATAAACATCATGTATCTATACCTTAACATCCCTTAACAGCTGTAATATACATTAATAACAAACATTATATAATAATAACAAACATTATAATCGTATAATCATGTAATGTTTGTAATTAATATGTAGTAAAGCTGTTAAGGGATATTAGGATGTTATGGTATACTTGCATGCTGCTTATGAATGTTCTATGAATGCATTATGAATGTAAAGCATTACCAAATATACACACACATATCTAAACATATATGACATATACAGCCCTACACAGAGGCAGAGGGACAGGACAGGCAAGAGAAGCAATTGCCTGGATCCCCCAGCTGGGCCAATTACATAGTACATCGCAACGACAAATCTGCTTTATTTGTGTGTTCTGCTTTTTACAGTAAAGTGAAAATAAAGGAATTGTGTTTATTAAATTCACTTTGTTGGTATTCATTCAGACTTCACACTAAATTGACGGCCGTACCGTAAATAGTAGTCTCCTGAGATCGAGGGGAGAAAAAAAATCATATTGATTTAAAAATATTGATTTGACAGCAAGAGGAGGTTGGCAAGGTCACGCCTGCAAACATGTAACGTCATCTTAAAGCTTCAACTGTCCTCTAAGAAATAACAGGAATTTACAGAGTGGTGAGTGCAGTGCGAGAGATATGAGCAAAAACATAATGTCCTCTACAGGGGACAAAGATGAACTGCTGGAGCAGGATATTACTGTGTCTGGTAAGGTGTATTGGAGGGCCTCAGGGCCCCATGGAGGTCTTGCCTCGGGCCCCCCAGTGTCCCTACAATCGCCTCGGCCTGTACACACATACACAAGTAGACAAACTTTTGGGAAAGAAGAGACCAGCTTGTATGGGCTTAAGTTGTAAAATTAGCAAAAATAAAATGGGGTCGAGACCCCTTTAAGAAAAGCTTAAAAAGGTAGAAGAAACCAGCCAACCTACATCAGAGAGATAAATGCTCACATGCAGCAGAGGAGCACAGAAACAAGCCTCTGTGATTCTAGCAAGCTGACTGTATTCATCCTAGAAAAGGGAATTAATCCAATAAGGGTCATCCCAGTATCATTACCCAAGGTGCCTGTAGGCATGGATTTCTATGGCAACATAAGAATTCAGCCATTATTGTAGGTATTATAATGCAACTAATCTGACAGTATTATATGCATACACTATATTAATTAAAAAAAATGTAAAAATTTGACTGATATAACTTAATCATTCATCATACACACTTAGACGAAAGTCGTTTGAAGGAGATTTTAATTCAGCCGAAAATCAGACATCAAAAGTCTGTTCTGATGGTTCACCAGCAGGAAGGAGGTTTGTGGTGCAGCAGGCAGCTGGGGTAACGCGCTTGAACATTTGGTCCATTGATGAAACGACATGGCTCAGCTACCTTCCCAGGCTCCTCTGTAGATTAAGCAGGTCTCACCCAAAGTTAACCCTGCACCAAGGTTAAGGGAAACCACACTATGTTATTATGTTAAAGCAGCACCGTGGATCTGGTTAAATCAACGCATCTCAAACTTGTACTGTAATGCTCCCTTTTGATTTAACATTTGAACAGAGAGCAGCCCCAGAATTGAGGGAAAACTTGTCCTCTGTAGCAAAACTCTTATACAAAATAAACAGTTGCATCCACGGTGCTTCAGAAGGCAAGAGCTGTGATAACATTACACCGCAGCATCTCAATATTCATCCCATTGTTGAAACGAGGCCATTACTACATCATGATCATTTCATTGGATAGCTGATGCTCCTACGCAAAGAAACTAACATAAAAAGCTAAATGTGTTACTGGAGCATTATGGGTAGTATGACTGACAAGGATACAATACTAAGGAGACCTGATTCAGCAACTTTCAGCTCACAGGCTGGGGTCCATAAGCACCCCAATTCCCTTTTTTCCTCACTTTAACAGCTGAAAGCCTCTTTTTTATTGGAAAATCAACATGGCGGCTTTAATAGCTTCTTCAGACAATGCAAGACATGATGGATACAATACCACAAACGATCTGGCTTAGCACCAGGAAGGATAGTCTTGGCTGGCATTCAGGGCCCATTGGGTGACTTAATAAATAGCCAGGAAATTCATCTTAACTTGCATCATCACAGACCGGCACTTACATTCATATTCAATGCAAAAGTTTGTGATTAATATTCACGCTGCCAAAAGCGCCCAACTTGTCAATGGCACAAACAGAAATCTTCTCTTTTGTAAGGCTAATAAACTGCTAAGACCTTCTGACTCTCCCGCCTCTGCTGATCTTTGCAAATCCTTCCTTCGATTTTTGAAGACAAAATCTTCACCATTAACAGCTCTCTGGCTTCCGCCCGCACTCCCTTGGACTCGTTCCCTCCATCCGCAAGACCGGTGTTGTCACACCCATTTAAAAAAGCCAGTCTTCACTCCACTAACTTTTAGAGCTACCATCCCCTGTTCACCTCATCAGTCATCTCCTAGCCCATCTCTAGATCAATAACCAGTTCAAATACCCAGCCTCTTGTGCTCTCCACAGCACTGAAACCGCCTTAACTAAAGTCATGAAAGACCTTCTGACATCTGCCAACTCCTGAACCCTCACCATCCTCATTCTTCTCAACCTGAGTGCAGCCTGTGACACTGAGCCCAACTTTCTCCTCCTCTTGAGACTCTGTAAACTGGGCACTGAGGGCACAGCCCTGAATCACTGTACTCTACCATCTTCCTCAAAGTTCCTCCCTCGAAATTCCCCCATTTTCAGATCTGAAAGCCTTTTTCACCTCCCAGCCTTTCTGAATCTCCATAGCCAAGCAGTACACCAGTGTCTGGGTTATGCCAGAGGTCCTGGGAGGTGATTCTGATCACCCTGCCCACTTTTAGCCATGCCCCAGGTCAATAGGCTAATCTTAGCTGGTTATTTGAGTCGGTTAATAGGCTAAACTTAGCCTTTTTGGGTATTTTTTTTGAGGGGGGGGGGATAAGGGGGGCACAGGCAGCAAGGCCCTTAACCCCCAGCTCCCTGGGTGCCAAAATGGGTGTTCTTTGTGGCCAGCTACTCTCACCTTTTGGGGGAGGTGTAAAGGGAATTTCCCCATGGGGATCGATAAAGTATCAGTTATTATTAAATTGATGCTACTGACATAAGACAGAACCTGTGACAAAAATACTCAATACAACAGAGAAAGAAAATATTCAAAACAGGTGAAAATGTTTTCAGATTGATAGTCATATTGTCAAAAACTGGTAAAAAAAAAAAAGGAAAACTTGCTAAACTCTGGAAATGGAAATCCTGAATTTAAACAGTCTAATCCCAGAAGGTTAAAAAAAACAGGCCTGCTGAGCAGCGGATATGAACTAGTTGAACAGTCGTGAGACTCAGAGTCAGAAAATCTGCATTTGGCTCATTAAACTCCTAAAAACTTTCTCAGACTCAAGTAAAGCAAAAAGCACAATGAGAATCCAGTGAAGACCAAGACAGAACATCATCACCACCGCAGCCTCTGAACCACAAGGGCCACACACACTGCATTATATATACAGCAATAGAAGCTTTAGTAGATGTTTATATGAAGGTGATTTTTAAAATATATTATCTCTCCCAGATCTAAATCTTATCCACTTACACAGCTGGATGCACAATGAAAAAAAATCCAGGTTTATTACCTCGCTGAAGGCTACACAGTCTGTGTGAGCACAAAGTCAAACCTGCCACCCCCTGCCTGTAAATCAGGTTCAAGACGTGCCAGATCACTCCACTATCTAAAGAAACAAATGGGCTTCAGTTCTTAATACAGAACTGCTATTAGCATGGTGTTGATTTTAGCACTAAATAGGGCTGATGTGACCAACCTCTCATTGCAGAGAACCTGCTAAAGCAAATCCACCCCCCCCCCCCTTTCCCCCACTTCCTTATATGGTATATCCAATAATCAATCCGGATCCAGGTGCAAACAATTAACCATTCAAGTGGAAATTAACTGTTTTAATCAAATGCTACATAAAATAAACACCATTTATATGCATATTAACTTAACTTATGCATATTAACATACAGGAGCGGTGTGGTGGCTCTGAGGCTAGGGATCTGTGCCAGCAATCGGAAGGTTGCTGATTCAAATCCTTTAAATGCCGGCAGTGATCCTTCTGTTTTGGACCCTTGAGCAAGGCCCTTAATCAATGACCCCTTTCACCAGGGTATGATATAAATCTACATCCAGCCCTATGAGGAGGTCCTCCAACTTACAGGGAGTAACTTGGGGATTGGTGGTAGGATTGGCACTCCAGCCACTGGAATAATACTTACACTGGTCCATTTGGACGAGTGTGGTGCTGAGATATCACCCACAGCATGGCTGCACTCAGGTGCTCATCCCTGTGGTGGGTGCAACCATGTGCTATAATGAGTGTGTGCCCCTTACCTCTAACTGACAACAGATATAAGCAGTAGATGGGACTAAAACTGCATATACTCTAAATATCAAACAGAGAAGTTCATATTGCAGTGATACGTATTAAACTGACCTCTAGACCTGCAGGGAGGAGTCAAAGTGACTTCCTTACAATCTTAAATAATATGACATCACAAGAAAGGGGGCGCAGGCGCAGATAATGAATTTGCTCAATGTGCCAAAGCACATTTTCAGATTTTTATGTCACTGCAATATGTGATAGTAATATTCAAAAGTATGGACACACCCACTGAAAATCTTTAATATTTCCAAGACAATGACTCAAAACCTTGAGGTTATGTAGTAAGCATCTCGTGATCAAGGAAGGGGGTAGAATGCTGTGGCAGATGACCTGGTCCCCACAACCCCCTGATCTAAACCCTGTGGAGCTGCTTTGGGATGAGTTGGACTGAAGAGTAAGAGCAAGGCAGCCAACATGTGCCCAGAACTCATGGAAACTCCTTCTGGACTGTTGGAGAAGCATCCCAGGTGGCTACATTTGGAAGGTGGTTGAAGGAATGCCAAGAGTCTGCAATGCTGTCATTTGAGATGTTGAACACTTCGCTTGGTCATTGCAGTATTCCTTCATTTCCTCGAGCCCTTTTACTATAAGGTGAAGAACACAGCTAAAACAGACAAATGCATTAAAAGAATGTGTCCAGATTTCTCACTGGTACTGAACTTTCTGATTAAAAAAACTGCCCATGGTAACCAATATTCACATATTTCTTCATTGACCTACGCATCAAATAACATGAAACCAATTTAATATGTCCTGTTACAGCCGTTTTTAAGCTGACATTTCCAGCACATGACTCACGGTGACCTCTGTGACCTTCAAAGTGGCCCTCTCTACATTTGCGGACCAGATCTGAAAATCTACTCATACATGACTCTTAAACAGGAAGCTTTGTGTGTCTAACACAAAAAATCAGGGTAATTTGATTTTCTTTCTACTTTAGCTTGCCATCTTGAAAAACATTCACAATGATTAATAACCAAGAGCAGCTCTGCACTGGACTGGCGTCCCATCTGGGATTCCCCTGCATCCCCCCTGGGCATCCTGGAACTGGCTTCAGGGACAGTGAGACCCTGTACTGCATAAGTGCTTATGGGAGATGGCTGGAGAGATAGCAAGCAAGATAAAAATACCTACTGTGGTAATGAAGTACTAAAATACTCTAAAATACTCTCCCAATATTATCAAAATTCTGCAGCAAATTTTCCAAAACCACATCTCAGAAATAACAGGCCATCTTGAAAAGATTTGAAATGTTTAATATTTTGGTAATAACCCTGTCAATTATAACAGAAAAGCTTGTTTATGAGCTTCGGCAATCATTCTGTATCAAATAGTGACTGATAAATTAAAAGGTGACAATGGCCGCTGAATCATGCTACCTGACTAATGAATTTACCTCAGAGCGGACACGCAACCTGACAGGCGATGGACATCACAGAGCAGCAATCTCATTACGGCACCAAGAGCTGACTGACACCCCAGAAGGAACATCTGCAAGCAAATATGGAACGCCGGCCTTCACACCAAAGAGCGGCATGTCTTCATTAGTGGGGCCGTGACTCTGCAGCTTTACAAACACTGGAAAAAAAAACAAAACTATTCAGATCCACTAGTATGGCGTTCCTCCAAAGGCCATGTGCTTGTAAAACTTACATTTTTATTAAAATTTTAATAACTGTAACAACTAAGGGATGGTCAAAGTCTAAATAATTTAATTGCACTATGTATTTAATTTTAACTATTGCTTTTGAAACAAAAAAAAGTGACATTTTATTCCTATTAAATTTACTAAAAAAAAATCCCAATGATACTCTTCTGCGACATCACGACACAGTTTTCTGGTCGCTTAGAAACAGCTGGACAGTCTGACTGCGGCATCCAATAGAGAGTCTTCAGATACAGGCAAGCAAGATGATTAATGTGGACTAAAGTGAGGCGAAACACAGAGTGACACTCAATTATTGGCTCTTTGAATAACTACCTGCAATGTGGCTGAGGGAGATAAGGAGCCGCGGCCGGCCCTCACAGCACCACGCCTCTCACGGTGCTGCTTGAGGCAGGTTACTGCCGAAACGACTCCACTGACTACATCGCTCACGAGACGTGCGCTAAGTGGCTGAGAACAAGCTGCCTTGTAATACAATTAATAAAGTAAATCTAATTAACAAAGAAGATGTGCACGTCACAGATTTGAATTCATGAAAATTCAAGCACCTGTGAATTGAGAACTGAGGCTAGCAGAATATTTAATCGTTATTATTACATTTTACTTATTTAGCTATTTTTTTTACCCAAAGTGATGGACATTTTTTTTTAACAAGGTCCCTAGAGCAATAGCTCAAGGGTACAACAGGAAAGCCATTTGGCTAATCCTGGGATTTGAACCAGCAACCTTTTGATAACCACAACATCCTACTGTAACAAGCTGAGGAATATACAGCTCATCGTCATCTTCGCACTGCTTCTGACGAGAGTCACATGGCAGCAGGTCAGACCGGACCAGACCTACATAGGGGATCCCCAGGCGTTGTCAATCCCCTGGGAGACGCTGGGAGACCCTCCAGTGTGTCCAAGGTCAGAACCAGAGCTGCTCCCAGAGAAGGTCCCTTATATATTACAAGCTAGATATTTTATTAATGATGCTGAAGTGTGACATCATATTCAGATATCTAATACACAGATCAGGGAAATGTAATTCAACAGAATTACATGTACTTAATCATAATCATAAAGTTCTCTTATTCTAAAAACAGTGATTAAAAAGGGGTTTAAAAAGAAGATTTATCTATGAAATATATATCGATTTTGATGTCATGATCATAGTTGAGGCCAATTCCAACAAAAATATTGCTGATGTTGTTCTGGCATTTGGCAGTTAAAAATGTTATGGGTTGGAACCAGATATTGAATTATTAGAATAAAGTCCATCAGCTTAAAGTGACCACACTTAGGAAAACCTTCAAAGCATTTTGTAAAATTTTGTAAAATCCAGGTTGTATCTCCATTTTTGGGGAATTGTAGCATTAATGATCTTAGATCTCAGAGATGCAGTCCGGTGATTGACACACTCATTTTTACATGTCCTTTGTTTCAATCAAAGCCATATCTGATTTTCTATAGTAATGACTGAGTTTGCTTCAGCGTGAGAATTCACTCTTACTAATCGTGTGGGTTTATTTTAATTAATTCAGGTTGCAGATGGCAATGGAAGTGAGTAAGTCACAAAGGTATAATGGTGTCATTGTGTTGGCAGTCCCCTGGTGCCATAGCCCTGTCTTTAAAGTCCTGCTCCACATGTGTACAGCTATTAAGAGCCGACCGATATAAAGGACCAATAAAGCAAGTGTACTCATGGGAGTTTTACATAAAATTATTCTGACAGCAGAATGAAAAATGATTGGTTCAAAGAGATAACCAATGAGAGGCAGTGGGTCTAAACAACTAGAGAAAGGGGGTCCAAGATATGTGACTGGTTAGTCCTGCCTTCTCAAGCAGTTTAGACCCACCTCGTGTTCAATCTGATTGGTTATCTCTCTGATCCAGACATTATTCATTCTGCCCTCAGAACATTCTTGTGTATGAGCCAAGTATGTTACTTATGTTCTTCATCCCCTTGGGATGATCCACCTAGTCAGGGTGGCCGCTGCTCAGATCGCCTCCTTACCCCCATGTCCACAATCCCCCTACTCCATCTCAAAAGCTCTGCAGACACACAGGTTACTGCCACCGCAGCACACACATTGGAGGCATCCAGGGAAGAACATAAATGGTACAAACCAGTCAGCTGTTGTGTGTGGGGATCAGTTCCCTGGTAAAGCCATCCTCACAACCGCAGGAAGAAGGGGAATTGATTTATGTGTCTCAGGAATGCTGGTTTACCTCAGCAGAGTCTTCTCAAGCCCGATAAGCTTTAAGATTAAGCAGCCTAAAATGTGCAGCAAAGTGAGCTGTTTATCCACAGAGTGTGCTGAGCTTCATGCGATGTGCTGCATGCATACGCTCAGAAGTCACACCGATAGGTACAGCTCAATACATATAGCACACAGGCAGGGTCGCGGGAAGCAGGTCCTGTTTGACTCAGCATTTAAACGGCTACGGCGTATGAGCCACCTTTCTGAGATTCTCACACACTGCAGTGTCTAGAGTTTACAGAGAATGGCGCGATGAAAAAATAAAAGTCAGGGGCATTTCCGTGGCTGAAAACACCTTGTTAAAACTACTAGGAAGGTGACAAGTGCAGAAATGACACCTCAGTACAATAGCTGTATGCAGAAAGGCTTCCCTGAACACACAACTCATGTGCCCTTTAAGTGACTCTGGAGAAAAAATTGGGCCTTCTCAGTGCTACAAAGTGGTCACTGAGAGCATGATGTCATACTCGCCGGTAGCGACCTTGTCATAATGGCCTTAAAGTAAAACCATGTTTCTGTATGCAAACCCCATACATTTTCAGGATTAATCAAACTTTCATCATCCATAAAAGAAACTGGTGAGCTGGTCCGAAAAACAGGAGATAACGGCACGCAGAACAGCGGTGAGTGAGCTCTCTCACTCTCCACGGCCATCGATTGCTCCATGGTAATCAAATCCAGTTGACCCCGTCTGGACTAATTACTTCGTAACGGTTGCACAGCAGTGGTAGATGCAGAGTGGTGTTGCTTAAATTGACTGGTTAGGGCAGTAATTTACCCTCCTTTCGATATTTCTTATACTTAGCCTTTGCATTCTTTTGTGCTGTTTTTTTGAAGGACCCTGACCCCTGACCTCAGGTTAAATCCCCGCCTTTCTGCCCTTCTTGGCCAATCCCGACCACACAGCCCTGAACACCACACGCTGCAGCCGAATAGCAGCTGATTAAAGGTAATCTAAGTCAATCTACCCGAATTAAGGGATACTATTACATTCCTCTCGATTGCTAAAACATCACTTTGCGTCTGTGTGATTAGTGTAAAGAGGCCTCGTGCTCTGATGGTTGGAAAGTACCATCTACTCCCACTGGTATTTCATGCCCATAATCCTCCTTTATTATTCTGACAGAATGAAGCTGAATGCAGAAACAAGATTAAATAAACAAATTATATCGTATGCAGGCAACCGGGCTGTGTCTCCCGCGGGCTGTCATTTCCAGTAACGGGGCAGTGGGCCGTGCCCGCTTCCTTTCTCCAGTCTCTGCTGTGTGATGTGTCTCTGTGAAAGCGGGCACAGCGCCCTGGCATTGGCGGGACCACGGAGGTGCGGAAACAAAGGGAGGCCGCCAGCGCGAAGCACATTACCGGGGGAAACCGCTGCTGTGGAGACAGGGGGCCTTCAAGCATGACGTCAAACCATCAGCAAACTAATCCTGCGGGGGGGACGCCAACTCCAGGCTGGTGGAAACCTCCAGAAGGAAATATATGGTCACATCAGAGAAGCATTCCTGACTTAACTGAAGATTTTTCTGTACATCACTGAATAGTTAGTCATCAGCCTGAACAGTCAGTCATATCATGGGTGGTTCCTGGGAATGTTACGAAAAGTCATATCATACTGGAAGAAGATTCCAGCTAAACCGGCAATCATAGTCATTATCAATATGAAAGCACATATAGCCTTAAGGACAGCAACACAGGAAAGCAAAACAACGCAATAATGACGGCAACCAGACTCAACGGATCATAAAGGGTCCAAGGTCTTTACAAAGGACCCCGTGACACCAGGAGGCCAGAGAGGCACAGGGGTGGTGACGGGAGGGACAAACCATGTGGCAGAGTTGGAGGGGGGGGGTTGATTCTACAGATCAAACACCAAGTCACTGCATCCTTGGACGTCCATGTTTTTTTTTCTTGGTAACCATGGATTTTCATGCATGAGGAATAAGCATCAGACAGTAGTACGTGGAAGCTGTGGGAGTTGCTCGAGAAGGATTACAGGTCTGGAGGGACCAGAACCGAGTGGCATGGAGATGGAAGTCAGCAGCTAATTTTATCTGGGACGGGAGCAGCGATAGATTTAACAGAACCAGTTGGGGGTGGGGAACGAAGATACGAAAGCAGCTGCTTTAGAGACAGAGAACAACGAGCAGCTATAAGGCTATAGCTGGGTGTAGGTCGGCCGTCGAGGGTCCATATAACCATAGGAGTAAGGAGAGAGTCACATGACCCACCTTCGCCCACCGGGGGCTATAGGAACCCCACCCGAAATGCCCCACACATAAGCAGACACCCTCCACACCAGCCGTTTCCTCTAGCGCAGACGCGAGGGAATTTCCAAATATGGCCATTCCAAATCCAGGCCGTGTTTTCACTTCAGCTAGGTTGTGAGTTAAACAATTACTGATTCTGATTGGCAAGAGGCTTCACACCGGGCTCACAGGCAAAGGAAGGCTGGCAAACCTGCAGGGCTCGGACCTTGGGGACTGTCATTTGAACGCCTTACTCTAGTGTGATTCATTGACATGTGACCTACAGTAATATAATAATTGGAGCACATTTCATACCCTAAACCTGAAAAGGAGGTCAGATGATCAGCAGTTGCGCCTTGGTGTCCTGGCCTTCCTGCCCCTAAAATACGCAGTGTAAGCGTTCCGGTGTATCATCAATACTGGGGGAGCGACAGGGGTGCTGCTGTGTTACGCAGTGCCTGGTAGCCATGGCGATGCGGTTCGGGCTCTGAGTGCGTGACTCTGGAGGTACACTGTTCAGGATAATGAAAAAAATTCTCCCTGCTTCCAGAAAATGCAGGGAGCTTCCAGTTCACCCCCTTCCAGTTCACTGGCCCCCTACACCTTGCCACACCTGCTGACGACGACTGTTCATGCACTTAAAACAAATCCTCTCTGTCTGACTTGCTGACATCATGATGGATCTCACTGCATCTGCTTGCAGCCGTACGTCTGTGAGTGACACCCAAGCATGTTCCCGCCCACGCTGCAGCGAGCGAAGAACAACCCAGCCAGTCAGACTCCATTTAGCCCCCGGGAGCTTCCCAAAGCCATGCATGATGTCTTTACTGGCCACGCTGAAAGCGGCTCATTTACAAAGCCCACCAGAACGGCAGAAACAAAGTGAATCAGTATTCGCCTGATCTGAAATAAAACAGAATTACTCGCCGCTAATGTCCTTGGGAAACATGCATTAGGGCCTTTAATTGCAATAAGTTCTTCCAGCAACTCTTGGCCTCACTTTAAGCAGGGAAGACAAGATACTTTGAGTTACATCTATTACTAAGCAGGCATGGTAATGCACTGACCCTTGACCCAGCTGTATTAGGGTTAGATATGCAAATGGCTGAACTTAACTTTAACTAGCAAAAGTCATTCTGAGGAGATCAAGAATCTTGCCACTTAAATCCCATGACATAAATTTTGCAGTCCGGAATCTAGACTGTGACCCTCCTGTTAAGGATGAGTGGGTCAGAAGTCCTGTAAAGAGAGTCTGGGAGGGATTTCCGGCATGTGTCCTGGGGGCAGAAGAAAAGAAGCAAACAGTCTCCCTTTCAGCGCCTGGATACGACTCATGTCTGATGTTCATGCACCAGTGATTCCTGGAGATGCACCCCCCCCTCCATAGGGGAGTCCTCCATCACACCCCGACATGCGGTATGCTGTCTTGGAATCAGTCGTGTTTCCTACTACAGTATGTACGCTCGCCACGCTGGACGGTGATCGCGCTCCAGTGTAACACTGAGGCACAGATCCTCCCTCCCGCCCCGAGAACATCCTCTAAATCAGTGCTTTTTTCAACCTGGTTCTCAGCGACCCCCCAGATGGGAGAGAGCGAAAACGTGGACCGCTGGGTGTCCTCGAGGACCGGGTTCAGATACAGCTGTAAATGAGCCTGAGCTTGGCCTGGACATTGTGCAGAAGATGCTTGGTTGGAAAATCATCAAAAGGTGCCTTTGGTTCCTGCACATAGATAATGCAAAACAAATATCGGCCTTATCTCCATCTAATATAGTTGCATTTATTTATTTAGCAGATGCTTTGGTCCAAACAGGACAGATGAGGAAACACTGGGGTCAGAGGTCAGTCAGCGTCCTGGGGCAGCTGGGGCTAAGGGCCTTGTCTGAGGCTCGGCAGGTTGGAGAAGTCTTCTGAGCCCCCTCTTCCTTGTGGGAGGTGCAACGTCACGCAGGATGTCCCCGTGACGAGATGCTGGACGAGAATGCGCGCCCTAGCCAATGCTCCTCACGGTACCATCTGGAAGGCATTACCCCTGCCAGCATGTCCTCGCTCACACACCACTCCTACAGATGGCTTAGCGTGCAGCCATGCGTTCCACAAACACAGAGGACGTCCATGACTCAGTGAGAAACAGTATGAGCATCCAGAGCGAGCGGACAGATCCAGAATGACGGGGGACACCATTGGGCAGGCAGGCCTACATCTGCCTGGGGGTCGAGGTTCCGAAATGATGTGGCGTTCAGGGGCGACCTAACCCAAGGAATGGGATGATTGTGGTGGGGGGCAATTGAGGGCACCAACGATCTTGAGGGTGAGAGTGCTCCCCAATGGGGGATGAGTACAACCTGGGCATGACAAAGTGTCCCTCCTCTCCACCACCCATCCAAGTGCTGTCCCTAGTCCCTACCGAGTCACAATCCGGCACCATGGGGCTTCCTGTCCATTGCATCTAGCCAAGTACTCCACATCCTTGAGACATCAGCTGGAGCACTGGGCTACATACCTGAGCCTCCTCTGCCAGGTGTAGGAGTGCAGGCGCCCCCTACAGGTAGTCTGAGTAAAACCTCAAGTATGCAGAGAACATCTCGCCATCTGCCAGCTTAGAGCACCGGTTTCTAAGCTAATGAACAGCATGGTCATTATCCTTATGTGATACAGTAACCTTTTATTATTTAATCCCATTTGATTTTTCTTTCGTCTGCTTTGTTCATGGTTTAATCCATGCGGGGGAGCGAACGAAGAGATATTCTAATTATGAAATCTTTTTGAAATTGAGAAGTTAATTAAAACCTGCCAAAATGTCATGGAATATGAAAGCAAATGAGCTGGACGCACATTACACAGGCGCGGGCTAGAGGCGGGGCGACTCGGACACTCCAATGGCAAAAGACAAATCCTCTGGGGTTGGGTTATGTGATGGTCACAGCAGCGGGATGCGGGGAGGGAGGGGTCAGGAGCTTTTCACTCCAATTCTCCATCATGCTGCTGAAGTCTGCATTGCATGGACAGGCGATTCCCACACGTCTCTTTTAGGCAGTTTGGTTACAGCTTGTCCTTAGATATTTCTGCCTAATTCACAGACAGGTGTGGGTTGGCTTGCCCTTGAGGTTCCAGTGTGGTGATGCTGTGACGACGGTATGCTCTCTGAAACCAGGCACAGCCATGAGCTTTTGACATAGCTGCCAGAACGTAAATGGAAATCCCAGCTGTTAAGAGCTACTGCATGTGAAAGTCTACGGCCATATTGACGGGAACATCGCGAGAAGTTGTATACTCGGACACCGGATCTGGAAGAGGCCGTGGAGCAGAAAGACAAGCTGCCACAGGGAATCCTGACAGCTCCACATGGGGGATTCCCAGGGGCCTTCACATACACGCGGAGCTCAGTGGTTTGAAAGCCTGAGAGAGGAGTCAGGTTGAACAGATTGATGCCACACCCAGAGTGACAAGGGAACTTTTCAAGGAACATAGTGAAGGATGTACATAGTCTATGGGGCTTTAAGGAGTATAATGAGTGTTGTATGCAGTGAAGTATAGGGCTTTAAGGAGTATAGTAAGTGTTGTATGCAGTGGAGTATGGGGCTATAAGTAGTATAGTGAGTATTGTATGCAGTGGAGTATGGAGCTTTAAAGAGTATAGTGAGCAAGGTATGCAATAGAGTATACATTCCTCATCTAGTTGCTAAACTAGGCTCTGTAAGATAAGTCAACCTGGCTAACCCAACAAGGCTAACCTCTGCTCAAGCTTACAAAGCAATAAAACTGAATGTTTCATTAAAATGCAGCCAAATTCCCCGTCAGTGTTATTACAAACCATTACTGAGCCTCTAACAGCATAATTTAGTTTTAATATCCACTTTAAACGGCCTGTCACATAGAGAGCTAGCGGGCCTAGCGAGCCTCCTCTCTTGACCGTAGGATCCACAGTTTTATATGGGAAAACATTGCCACATCAGGTATGATGCCAGGGTGCCAGTGAGCATCACTGCCCTTCCTCACACCTGAGGCTAACTGGCATCTCTGGATTTGCCCATAGTGTATGGCTGTGCATGGGTGTGTGTGCCCTGCAATGGACCCACATCCCACCCAGAGTGCCCCCTGGCGGTCGTGTGCTGCCTGGGACAGACTCCAGACCCCTGAACTATACTGATGGATTGCCACATTATTCACTGTACCCTGTTGTATCTGGTACGCTTCAGTAATGCTTAGGGAGAGAGATGGGCTTGGGTCCACTCTAGTCAAGTCTGAGACTGTACCTTTAACACATCCGAGTAGAAATGAAAAATCCAACAGGAGGATGAGTCTGAGACGAGACAGAGTCAAACAGGGGGATGAGTCTGATACGAGACAGAGTCCATCAGGGGGATGAGTCAGAGACGAGACAGAGTCCAACAGGGGGATGAGCCAGAGACGAGACCGAGTCCAACAGGGATATGAGTCAGAGACGGGACCGAGTCCAACAGGGGGATGAGTCAGAGACGAGACAGAGTCCAACAGGGGGATGAGTCAGAGATGAGACCGAGTCCATTACCGGAGCTGGGTAGCACAGTCCAGAAAAACACTGGTTCTATTCTACACCATGAATCTGAACACAAAAATACATAAATTGAAGACTAAATAAATACCTCAGATTTTTGCATTTGTTTTAAACATGTATAAAAAGATTGTAACGTGGTTATCCTGCGAACACAATTAAAATTGGTTATGGGACCAAAGGATATGTATAAAACAAAAGAAAGTTCCTTTAAAAGGCTTTTGTATTTAACATTTTTTACTAACATAGACAGAATGTAGCTAAGGATAAAGTGCACAAACACTGTATAATATCTGCTATGACTGGGACTCAAAGTGCTATGAGCATTTTATGAGCATTTTATGCCTTAAACGTGTACGATGGGGTCTTATTATCATGAGGTTACATCACTTGTACAACCATCTCGCTGGAGGCCACCAGCAATCAGAACATCATCATGTACTTCCAACAAAACAACGACACTGCGCCGAGAATACGGGGGGCGGAGCTGTGGTCTCACTTTAAAGTGCTTTTATATTTGGACGCCGGTAAAAAGAGGCACATGCATCCATTGCTTAATCCAGGTCAGGATGCACTTTAACTCACAGCCAGAATATGAAGGACAAACTCTCATTACTGCAGGAGGAAATGCATGATACCAGAGAGGGGGGGCG
Organism: Stomatorhinus walkeri; assembly: GCA_026784285.1. Classification (NCBI taxonomy): domain Eukaryota; kingdom Metazoa; phylum Chordata; class Actinopteri; order Osteoglossiformes; family Mormyridae; genus Stomatorhinus; species Stomatorhinus walkeri. Next base: position 24,539,317 of record JAODUD010000095.1, read on the forward strand.
TTGCTGGGATCATGAGATTTAGGTGCTTATCCAGGGGATCCAATCTGTCCGAGGGTCCTTATGTTGAATTCTTTCTCTCTGAGGTAATGATGCGAAGGTATTGGGGCAAGTTTGGATTGATTTGGGGTTTGAGCCCCAGGCTGGTGACACAGCCGCCTGAAGGAGGATGCGGCACATAACCCAGGAAGGGAGTCCGGAGTCCCGATACGCCGCAAACAGCCAGGGAAATGAATCATGATCAAAATGGGATGGCAAAATGCGCATAGGGGGTGAAGGCACTGGATAGATCCGCAGCAATATGGTAGACCAGCTCGCGATCCAGGGGTTAACACAATTGTGGCTGTAGATAACATTGTTAAAGTTGAGGATTCTACTCGTGTACCTGTTAAACCCCATCGTCATCGGTTGGGGGGGGGCTGCAGGTGCTGAGCTTGGCGATTAGCATTTACGTTTAGCTCCTCCGTAGCTAATGCTTTATCTATAGGGGCCACTCTGCTCCCATCTACCCATTCATACAGCGGAATTTTTTGCAAGGGCAATTTAGGTTAAGTACCCCGCTCAAGGGTACTTTCTGTGGAAAAATCTGTGCCTTTGACCAGAGAAGTTATTCATATCTTATTTACATCCCATCCCCCATTAATGTGAAATCGCCTTGTGTGCTGGGGGGTGGGCGGGGAGCCCAGGGCATAAGTAAAATGACAGAGTGAGGACAAAAGTGACCCACTCTTTCCAGAGTAGGGGACCATGTGAGCTCATTATGGTATCTAAGGAGATCTGCTGATGTCAGGCTGACCTGGTGCCGTGTTGCTCGGGGATGGTTTTGTCATTGCACAGGGACCAGCTATTTTGTAAACAAATATTCTCGTATAAGAGAAAGAAGACACAAAAAAGTACAGAACGCTGGTAAATTTAGCCATGACTCCACACAGACTGGGCAGAAATAAAGTGGCCTGCCATTTCAGTTCACGGTGAACCTAAACCTCTATCAACATCTCTAACAGAAAGCAGCAGAAAACATGACACTCGGAATTTGCTAGATTAATAATTTAGCAGCTGTTTATTACAAAGGCATGAAGCAAACTCCTTTCAGAGAAGCGGTCCTTCTATATTGCTTGTCATTTACTCGCTCTGTGATTCATACCGGTGTGATGTCATGAAAGGAAGAGGGGAACGTCGGCAGCCAATCAGCAAGACCCTCCCAAATCGAAAGCGACACACTCCAGACTCCCCAGAAAGCTGGCAGACGGGAGTGACGTCACGGTGAATTTAAGCAGCCGGCTGTATGGCATTCGGGGACGATTCTGAATGGTGAGGCGCTTACGGAGGCCTCTCACAACGCTTATATCAGCTTCTAAAGAGTTACTGAAGCAGCTCTGTGCAAATGCACACTGTTAGGCCATCACCCACTGCTTTAATGGCCAATTAAAACTTTAGGTGTGTTTGTGCATTTACGAGTCGCTGTGGTCGGGAGGGAGAGGCAGAAGTAGAAGACGGGGGGGGGGGGGGGGGGAAGGATGGCATTGGGGGTTTTTT
>JAODUD010000095.1:24540872-24577207 GCA_026784285.1 Stomatorhinus walkeri
AGGATGGCATTGGGGCTTTATTAGGGAGGGGGGAGACAAAAAGAGAAGGATGATTCAGCTTCAGGTAGAGAAAGTATCCGTTGGTGGCATCACACCTCCTGTCCAGATTAAGAAAATAACATACCATAACAGCAGAGCTCACAATTGTAACTGAAGACTAGGACTGCATCAATGGCCACAGACTGCCTTTACAAGGTGGGGGACAGAGCTGTAACGGCTGGGTAGGGTAATCAGCTCCACCTGGGTGTGGATTTAGGTATCAGGGGGTAGGTGTGGGTCGTGTGCAGTGAGGAGACCCCGGGTAAAATGGCAGGTGTGTCAGCTGACATAACCTGTTACAAATGAAACAGTCCTTGTCAGTTATAATATATTTACTCCATGCATCTTACACACGGCCTGACAGCCAGCTCTCACACCCACAAACACTCCTGAGTGCGTGCCTGCAGAACGTACCCCTGACCCTGGAGGGGGTGCAGCCTCCATGCCACCCACAAATGGACTAATGAATAATGAAATTCCTTTAGCTCGTCTTGTGCACGATTCACATGAATATAGAACGTTCCAGAATCCATGCAGCCAGCCCCAAAATGAAGAATGGTGCACGCTGACCACTAAGCAGCCTTACACCTGCCAAAATGCCGCTGACCTTACCCTCCCCAGGGTGACTCACACCTACCTGCCACTCTGCTATTTAGATTTAATAATGAAACAACATTAATTGCTGTTTACAAGAACCTCCGGTAGCGTTTGTTCTTGCTAAATGCCCAGAGGTGGCAAAACTGTTACTATTTGCAAGCACTGGCAAATGGCTGCAGTGCACAGTTTATTTATGTCAAGGTACATCCACAGAAAATAGCATGGGCCCTTAGGCACTCAAACATCCATCGTCGAAGACTAAAGTGCAATGTAACGAGAATGGGGAAAATTCCGGGTCGGTTTTCTCGCAGCACCGATTTCCGAAGGCACAAGGACAAAGACTGTACACCTCATCACAGATCGGAACCAGAGATCGATATGAGATAAATTAACAGGCAAAAGCAGTAGCGGCTAACTTCAGCTGGGGGCAGGAACCTTGAATTACTGGCATCAAGCCTTTAGGTGAGAAGTAGCATCACTTATGAGCAACGTCTGCAAACATCTGGAGCACCTTGCCGAGTGCCTGATTGCCAATCACTATGTCATAGCTACAGCAGAGGAACTGGGCCTTGTAATCAGAGATGGTGTTTCAAATCAGCAGGAAGGATAAAGCACAAGACTTACTGCAGTGAATACACTCAGTCAGTAGTAAGACAGTCCTGGTATTTATGGGGGGCGATAAAGTTATTGTTGGGGCTCTACCTACAATATAAAATATTGGTATAACAACAAAGAAAAAAACATTGGATCCCTTACAACTCAATACTTTGGTTACAGCCCAGGATAATCTGTAAAAATCAGTAATTTCTCTGTCAGGAGATGTTCACTGCAGGCAGAAAGAAAAATGATTGGTTCAGAGATATAACCAATCACATTTTAGAGGAGAGGGGTCTACTCAACTATAGGAGGTGGGACCAAGATATCGCCTACATCCTCTACAATTGGTTTTCTCTCTGAACCAATCATTTTTCCTTTTGCCCTCAGAACATTTTTGTGTAAATAACATAAGTTGTTCAATCAGGACTGCAACCATCCTCAGTTCTTAACCTGTTTGGCAAAAATACCATTTTGTGCTTTACTGGGGCAGTCTGCTGACCAGGGAAATCATGGATAAACACATCAGGGATTAAACCTTAATTTTGTTTTTTAGAAGACAGCCAGAGTCTCCCAGTTAGACTGACGCCTGGCTTGTATAACCTCAGGGGACAGTCACACGGGATCGAAAGCAAACAACACACACATACGGCCAAACACGTACAGGTCATAAAAGTGAAACTCTGCCTGTATCTGTGTTCACCTCCATCTCCTGCACGTGCCTGCTGAGCACCTCCCCATGTTATCCTTGGGTTTTCACTGCGGCACCCGTTGCCGTGGATACGCCCGGCCGCCTGGGGTCCAATTAGCACCGCTTCCTCTGGGATTTCCAGGGAGTGGAGAACCCCCCCCCCCCGTCACAATTATGAGGGGCAGAGATCTGGGGTTTGACGCCGCTGACGGCTGGGAGCGAACAGTAGCGCAGCCCCCAGCCATCCCACCCCCTAGCTCACAAACACGTACCCCCTGAATGCCGAGCCCTCGGTTGAACATTATCTCCACAAACGGCGCTCCTGGACCGGCTACCTTCATCCCCGCGCCTCACATCCTATGCCCACGGGATGTTGGGAGGCAGTGTGACTCTGCTACATTTTCAGACTTTCATCCGGATTCACTTTTTTAATTGTTCATGACACATTTCGGAACCTGTCAGAAACTCCCCGTACCAAAGGTGGATGGATGGGTTTTAGTGTGTGGCTAGCTTTTATCCTGCATTACACCCTGTCCAGCATTTCTCTGAAATCGTCATTTTCCTTTCGATAAAGTGATAAGTGCAAGGCTTTAAAGCATTCTGCTGTTTGTGTCTGACGGAGGAGCGGCACACGGACCCCTGGGAAATCTGACGGATCCTCAATAAGTCGTATCTCGAGATCCCCGAGAAGAGGAAATGATCTGAAATGTCAGGAAGCACTCGCACCCCCCAGCGTCCTAACCTCATTGCTGGATAATAAGCCACCCCTGTTGTCACCCACTTCAGTCCACCCCTGCACAGTTAATTGCCCCCCCTCCCCCCCTAGCAGAAACTGGGAGTCAGAATTCCCTGCATGCATCGCGTATGTTTTATGTATTTTACACACACACATATTATGTGCAAAAAATATAAATATATTTTTAGACGTCTCTCATTCTGTAGTAAATCCGTATTCGCTTTATGGAAAGCTGAGGCAGTGACATGCATGGCCAAGCGGCTTGGCGCGTCTCCCCACCGCGTCAGAGGCGTGGCGGTCTGGCTGTGTCATCCGCCAAGGTCACCATCTGAGTGAGGCCCTGGCACCAGACGCTGATGGCTTTATTAAGAGCGCGGAAAACGGTGACACAGCGCGGTTCTCACCCAGCGTGGGCCCTGCACTTTATACACCGGGCAGACATCACGGCTAAGCGCTACTTCTATGAGGGGGAGGGGGTCTCAGCCTCTATGCTGAGCGCCTCCTATCGCGACTTCAATTAAAATGCTCATCATCCACAGCCCAATTTGCGACCATTAGCAATTAAGGGAAAAAAAAGCAGATTGGAGCTTCCTCTAATTTGACATCATTTCCTTTAACTTCTAATTAAATTTCTGATTAATTTAAGTCGCTGAGCCTGCCAATACGTTCCAGACGTGTGAAAATATTCCCCTGAGCATGAGCGAAGTGCAGCTCTCTTAGACTGAAAATAAATGACCGCACGCGGAGGGGGGTTCCTTGGAGACGGGCGAGCCTTCACCCCCGGTGGAGGCCAGCTTAGTCTGCGGGTGTCCGCAGAGGGCTCCAGCACTGGAGCAGACTCCCCCTCCCCCCCGCGTAGACCAGGGCACGGCATAAGTTACTGTCTCAGATTCTGGAGGCTGGATTCCACATTCCTGTTACTCACACGAGCGCCTGCTCTCCTGATAGACACACGCAGGAACGCAACCATGTGCCACGTCCCCAATGTCTGCAAGACCCTTTTTCCTTTTTGAAGTTTGACATTCCTTTGGAAACTTAGATATCCTCATAATTCATACAATTAAGGCCCCCCCGGGCAGGGGTCCAGATCTCATTTGGGGGTTTTAAGAGATGAAATAAAAATGCTGATGGGTAAAGTATGCAACAGAACATTCTGGAAAATGGCCACAGGTTATGTTAGCTGACAAAAGGCAGCTACCTTCAGCAGAATTGTAATCAACAGCAGCAATACATATTTGAGGGTCAAACAGATAGCTGACAATAAGGATCTTCCAGTCCTGTTTCTCAGTGCTATAGTTCAAACTGTCTGGAGTAGCATGACAAGCCTAAAAGGAACAGAAATGCCACGTACCTAGACATTACTTATGTAAATAATACTCCCCACTGGCTGTAATCTGGTCAGGGGTGGGATTTCCTTGTATAATAAAAGCAAACTATTAGCCTGTTTCTACAGATCCTCATGGGATCGCGAGTTATCAGTTTGATAAATCAGGCACGAGTGGGATTTATATAAATGGTGTCCTTTTGCTCACGTTGGGCCCAAATGTACAAATATCGACCAGGGCAGATGCTTGACGATTCAGAAAAAGTACGGGACACATCACCCTTGTGTGTGTGATGCCCACAGAGTCATGCCCGCGTCCGACGCCATGCCCAGCCCGATCAGACAGGGCCCCATCCGACGCCATGCCCAGCCCGATCAGACAGGGGCCCGTCCGACGCTCTCTCCGCATACAAAGCCTCATCAATGTTTAACCGGCCTCTTAAATAAGTCACGTCTCTGTGTAACATGATACGGCATTTTATTAGCACGGAGCCTGATGCAAACTCCCCAGAGGCGTGATCCCCGCCTCTCTCTACCTCATGGCTGCCCCCCCGGGGAAATCCCGCCACACGTCCGTATGTAACAGCTGTGTCTCAGCGGTGACTGTTCACGGCGCGTGTGAAGGCCGGACATGTCGCCTCCTCGGAGGAGCAGAGAGGTGTTAGCTGCATGGTGCTACCTCCGGCAGGAGCATCCCGCGCCCGCTCCAGCGGGATCCTGTGTCCCGGAGATGCCCTCAGCATCCTCCTCTGAGAGGGTTGGTGGAGGACGTGCGGAGAGCTGCACAGCATGACATAAGGCGACGGGCGGCCGTCCAGGCACTGAGAAGCACTTACTGAGTTACGACATCGGAGGATGGGACCGGGCTTGCGGTGGACACGATGGGGGGGGGCGAGGGTTCAAGTAGAAGAGGCCATCAGTAGAAACACTGCCATTTCCCTCCGCAGTCTGAGGAATTCATCACCGGGAACATGTGAGGGCCTTTAACCCATCTGTCATCCATAAGCATGTAACCAGTGAGGCCATGGCAGTCAGCGAGACGGGGAACATCCTGGACAGGCCATCTAACGCTAAGCGCTGTTTACAGAGGCACAAACTGCATCTCTTTGGACCGCTATTCATACACATTTTGGATTAGGATACTGGGAGGACCGCACAAGGCCCCGAGGAACACAGACACACTACACAGGACCAGAACCCACACCTAGGGACAGGCTGTCTCTGGAGACCCACTGAGGCACTGTGGGCAGCCAGGATGGTCATAAAGCTCCTCGCCCTAAATACAGCACATCTGTTACACTTGGTCATTGTTACTTATTATACAGAAACGCACAAGTGCAGAAAGGAAGTCTGGTTAAAGGACAGGTAGGGCCGCCCACCCTGCCAGTGTTCCAGAGGTAGGGGGCTCAGTCCCACAATTCATCACTTCCCCTTTACTGTCCCCCCATCTGTCATTCAGTCGTGTAACAGCGGTGCTCAGATGTCACGCCAGATCTATCACGGCGCAGGGAGAGACCGTAAATATTAGCGCCCCCCCACTTGTTGTTTTCGGGGCTGTGCTTTGGAATAAAAAGCACTTTTTTAGGTCTTTGGGGACTGAGGAGGGGGTGTGAGGCATATGAAATAAATACGATGGATGACAATGAAGAACAATGTGTATCCCTGCAAAAACCCAGAGTAAGAGAGTGACTGAGTGAGCGAGAGAGCGAGAAAGCCTTTATTACAACTGCCAATGTTTTTTTCAAACCCTTTAAATGATTTTCCTTTCATGGTACAATATGGTTTTCTCGTTCTGCAAAGGACTTTAGTCTAAAGGACTTTAGCAGGACCTAGTATCTCTGTCACGCAGGAAATGTGAGGTCTACTTCAGATCCATTACTCTTGGTCACTCCCTGCGCATTTCCGCAACGCATCGCTAACGGACGCTGGTTCTTGAATAATATTTGGAGGAATATTACGGTACGGAAATTGATGACGAGTCCGTTTCCTTGAAGGGGAATGGCTACAAGCAGCCCGTCACTTGCCTCCGCCTGGAATCATCAGACGGCCTCACACAGCTGCCCAGGTCCTGTCAGAACACAGCAGAATCCTCCGCCAGCCGACCCGGTCTGAAATAACACGATCATCAGGACACACGGCGGAAAGGGTTTCCTTGCAAGGCGCCACCCCAGGAGGGCAGGACGCCCCTGACATTTATCACTATGAATAGCTGCAAAGCTCTGGAGTGGCGAATTTGAGTGGGCAGAGCTGATATAATTGCGCCCCCCTGACCTGGACCAAATAAGCTCAGAGACGGTGGCCCAGAGTGCACCTTTCTGTTGGTCAATATTGCCTAAATTAGACACAATCTGACAGTGAACGGTGCCTCAATGACCGTGAATGGGGATGATCGTCAAACTGGACTAAAATCTCTCTCTGGGGATATAGATATATATGATTATGAAGTGTAGCAGAAAGACCCGATTAAAATGACCTAAAAATAACTGAACTGATCCATTTTTTACATAGGTAATTAATTTTTTTCCCAGTGTGACCCCAAAGGCCACATCCAGATGTTTCCAGAAGAAAACAATCTGACAATAATGATCTCAGCCTCTGCTGGCTTCAGGACCTCAAGAACCCCTGAAGATGTCAAGAACCCAATCTACTCCACGTCTGACCAAACTATAGGATAGAAGTCCTAACTAAGTTAAGGAAAGGCATTTAATTCCTTCCATCCATCCAACAAATCCTCTAAGCACTTACCCTGGTCAGGGAGTCACTAAAATGTGACCTCATGAGATGAGGCAGGCAGCCCCTCCCTGGCCATTGGACACCTGCTCTATCGCTTCTGGCTTCCCTGCACGCAGACAGACGTTTTCCCTCCATATCACATATCCCAGACACTAGAACTGGCAACTGAACTGAAACGCAGATTCCTTGATTTTCTTTGGATTTTCCTGCCCTCACAACTTCGGCCATGACCCTGTTTGGGGGGGGGGAGAGAGTGGCTGGAGGACCTTCTGCGGTAGCCATTCGGTCGTGCCTCCCACCGGTTCCCTGAGGAATAGTACGCCCCCTGGCCCCCGTAGCAGGATGCATGAGTCGACAGGCCCGTGCTGTCTGGCAGGAAACTGCAGAGTTCACAATTGGCAGTTGCTTGGCAACCAGGTAGTTCACTGTAAATGCCCTCTCTTCCTTGGAGAATTCCCCATATTCTCTAATCTAGCCAAAGACACCCCGTCTCCCAGCCCTACAATTACATTATTGCACTGTCCATTTCAGCCCCGATCTGCGTCCGCATCTTTTTGGAAAGTACAATCAAATCCAATTGCATGCCCCCCCAAAATGGAGCATTCTATTTGTCACAGGTCTAAATACATCCTCCCACCATCACTGACCACGTGCGTCCGTTTACCGCCATCATGGGCTGGCCGCACCCCCTTATGGGGTATGTGCTCCCCGAAACCTACCGTCATGAAGCACGTGAGAATTTAAAGCTGACAGCCAAGGAATAAAACTGCCGGTTTCAAACGAGGCCCATGATGGCATTGCCATGGCAACCCCCTCCCCTCTGCGACTGGGTGGCAGTACAGTAGTAGACTGAGGTGGTTCTTATTTATTCAGCAGTTTATGTATTTATATTTAATAGAGTGCTGAGTGTGCTCCTTCTCGCCCCTCCAATCCGCCTGTGTGTCGTACCATGGCGCTGGGCCGGTACTGTAACGTAACGACAGATTCACCCGCCGTCTCCGCGAGAGTCGGTCATGGACTCCGTGGCCGCCGTGCCACTCAGCCTGTTAATGATGCCTTCCATTCCCACTGTTTTCCACTCCCTGTTTGCTGCCTGGCCTTTTTCCTCATTAAAGGGCCCTTGATTTATGACAGTATAACCAGGTAAAACAAACCACAGTGCTCAGCGGTTTACAATTTACTGGATATAGGGTACAACAGCCGTGTCCCTGCCGTTGCTTCCGGAAACTTCTCCAGCTTCCAAGCGTGAGCCACTGAGCTTTGTCTTTTTGCTTGACTGTTCATTTGTTAGTGATGCAAAAAGTGGACCAAGGAACAGGCCTGGCTCTGATTATGACTCGCTATCCTTGGCCGCTGTCTCTATGATAGAGCCCGACACTCTATCATGGGCCGCAGTCACCGGAAGCCAAAGAAAAAAGCTCGTGATCCATTCTGCCGTGCTTGACCGAAGTTGGCAAGGCGCAAGTCAGCACCCGGATTCCCAAAAACACCCAGATTCCCATCTGCACCCAGGGAGATGTGGCGACAGTCAGACAGTCAGGCCTCCAAGGCGCACGTTCAGCGAGGCTTGGCATGCCGGGTACGGCCGGGAATCTCTCCAGTCTCTCTCCAAGCCACTCTGTCACCTCCCCAAAGTCACCCGGGAGGCCTACCTGCGATTCTCATACCCTGCAGTAGGGATTTGTACTTAGGGGCATCGAGGAGGCATGAATGGCCTGGCAGTTTCAGGGGACCCAACACTTTACTGGGGCCCTTGAATACATACAATTATACATAAAGTTGGACAGGGGGGCCCAAGGTAGCATTTTGTCAGGGGGGTCAGAATTTCAAGGTACAGTATGCCCTGTTTGCTGTAGAAGTATTTTTTAAATGCAAAAAAACCAAAAGACAGAAGATATTGCAGTCAGATCGTCCACTTTTCTATGCTGTTTCTAAGAGGTAAAAATCAAACAGAAATCTCGCAATCAGTCGTCTTTGATGGCCACACTGAAGCATTAATTGGACCTAAAAAGCCCACATAGGCTTCTAGAGAAGCCTTTTCATCTTCATGCAGTTATCTCAGATAACTACTGCAATAAGATATTATAATAACAGCTTTTTCATACAACCATTGATCATCCATCTCACATTATTCACTTATGACTCACTGATACAATTTCAAATCATTTTATGCTCCAATAAAAATCTTTTTTTGAGACAACTAATTTCAACAGAGTTAAATAAATATGGTCAATATATTTTCAAATAAATGAAATATATTTTCGAAAAATTATTTTTTCCTTTAAATTGTTTTATAAATGGTACTGTACGCCTTTTGATAAAAAAGAATATAACAGGAGTGGAATCTAGTTTCTGTAATGGTAGGGAGTGTTTTTCTGCAACAAAACTACATTTCAGTTCCAGAACCAGTCTGGATCTGCTGGGTGCCCGTAAGATGAATCAGCTTACCCACGTAAACAAAGCGACTGCAGGAAATCTGCATGCCGTCCGAGGACGCCAGTGACGCACACTAGCGCTGACCTTACATTACACACAGCGCTGTGTCAGGAGTGGTAATCCCCACCTGTCATGGGTCATTAAACAACACCTAGACGTTAGCTTCAGATGCTTGAAGCTTCGCCTCCTAATATCCCCACGGTCAGACATTACAGGAGGTCAAGAGCGAGGAAACACAAATGGACTCGTCGCATTCTCGGAGGTTTCCAGAAGCTTGCTGTGATGCCATGCAAAGCCAGATCATCTGCGCTGAGAGGGACATCTCTACCCTGTCCTCTGCATTGTCACGGCAACCCAAAAGGATATACACATTGGCACAACAGGACAGGGTGGGAGCTACGATGCACTGCTCTGCTGTTTAATTAAAGCAAACATTTGAGCAAACACTGGGACAGGTGTACCTCCCCCTGACATTTAGAATTTAACCTCCAGGAAGGAAGCAGAGCGAAAATTCTAGCATTTAAAAAAAAAAACTACATTAACAATCCTGGAATACGACTCCCTTTCGATTGGCTATAATGAGCACAATGAGGCCAGGATTCTGCTGAGCGGTTATGGCATCTGATGGAAATCATCACCTTATAACAAGGCCTCAACTTCCACATTAATGCACCGAGAAACGTAAGGTCACTGTTAGCTCTTTTCACAGACATCATTTTGCGAATGAGATGCTGCCATTTTTAAAAACACTCCAATTCCTTAAAATGTAATCGTAAAGCCTACTGTTGACAAGACAATATGCTTCCCCTCTATCATTTTTGCTGCTCATAATGTACTTAGATATGCTATATGCCTTCAGACGCTCTGTTTGTACTAACGATGACGAGGCTTTGCAGCTTAGCAGCGTTGACCGTGTGATGCTCTTCAAACTGTCAACCGTCATCCTTCAGTGTTTGGTTTTGAAAGAGGTAACCAGGCCCCCCAGGAATGCTTTAGCTATCAGGGAAGGTAGGAGATATAACGGGACAGCACAACAATGTTTACTTGCGCATAAGGCATTTACACAACACAAAGTACATTCATTTTAGGGAATGTTTTCTAAGCACGCCGGTGCTACAAATGAGCTCTCGGGTAAAAGTCAAACATGATAAGTTTTGTAATCCATAAAATGACACTTAGTTACAATTACAGCCCGTCCCCTGGTTACAAACGAGATCCATTCCCTTAGTCTGTCTTTAAGTGAATTTGTAGGTAAGTTGGCAAAATAATAACACAATATATAATAATGATAATAACACAGTAATAATAATGATAATAACAAAGTATTTAATAATGATAATAACACAGTAATAATAACGATAATACAGTAATAATAATGATAATGACACAGTAATAATGAAAGCAACTACATACAGCACAGTACTGTGTCTCAAGCCGATGACCCCGTAGGCTGCATAATGTTTTCATGAGTGTCACAAAGAAGTGTGTCCATTCGTTATTACGCCATTGTAATTAACCAGAATGTCTAATCTTATGAGGTTTACATGCCAGTCCCTTCGTAAGTATGAGTTGCCCATAAGTCGGCCATTCTTAACCCAGAGACTGCCTGTACGTCCTGAGCATCTCATTCAGGTATAAAGGATCTTTGATGAAATGCCTTCAAACTCTTCAGCAGTAGTTACTGGAACAATGCCTACCCTGTAACGCCCCCCTCCCCCCATGTTGAAGGTTCAAGGTACTTTATTGTCATCAGCAGCTGTGTACACTTACATAGTGAGATGAGACTATGTTTCTCCATGGACCGTGATGCAACATACAACATATAAAAAAATACAATACAGTTGCACAACGACAAAAACAACACTTAGCAGTGCAACAGTATATGAAACAGGGCTTTCTGTGCACACATTTGTTGGACATTGATTATTGTGCAAATGGGAATTATACCAGCTTTAGTTTAGTGTTATAGGCAACGTGCAAGTGCCATAGAAATTATATTGAAATTATTGTCAACTATACAGCGAGGCAGTATACTATAATGGCATTTGGCAAGGCAGAGATTTTAACATGAATGTCAATTCTGATGGCTTGTGGTACAAAGTTGTTACACAGTCTGGCAGAACCAGCACACATACTTTGATACCATTACAATTGTCTTCATGGTTTCGAGTATTTTTGCCAGATGCAGTACATTGGTTCAGAAGATAACCAATCTGATTGGTTCAGAGAGATAACCAATCTGACTGGTTCAGAGAGATAACCAATCAGATTGTAGAGCAGGTGGGCCCAAGCAACTAAAGGGGGCGGGACCAACCAATCAGATGTTATTTTTCGTTCTGCCCTCAGAACATTTTATGTGTAAGTAAAACTCCCACCTGCTTTCCCTGGTTCCTTAGAGCTGAACCTAGGCTTGCTACCTTCTCTTGTTGTGTTAGTATCTATTAGCATTTGTGGTTGATAGCTGATAGATATGGATGTTGATAGATATGGATGGACTGGCTGCTGATATATGGTACAAGTGAGGTCAAAGAAGCTTTTACATTGCTGGAAAACAGTACTTTGGTTCATACACATATGGCATCAAGGTCACAACTTGGGATGTGCTAGAGACAGTTTGAGCGGAGAGGAGTAATTTGTGGTAAGACTTTCACTCTCTCCTTTTATCATAGGGAAAATGAACTGCCTTAGGGCTTACTAGAACTCTTTACTGGAGAACCTACCTAATTTTTTAGTAAAAGCCTTTTTAGCAAATGAGAAAAAAACTTGTACCAGTGGTATTTTCATGTTTGCTTATATCTAAAGTAATTTTGCGTATTCTTATTTGCCTTACAGTCAACAAATGAAATGAGAAGAGATACATGTCCTTTTGATGTCGTGGGCTGGCCTCCAGGGGGAAAAACTATTAAGATAAGACACTTTTTTTGAATCTCCCATGCAGTCTGTGATGATATGCTCTTCAGAGCTGCTTTAAATGAAAGAATCCCCATCTGGTCCATTAAAAGTGCAGACTTGCAAACGCGACCCATTTCAACCTCATCAAACAACATACATTATTACACGGGGGTACTCGTTCACCTTAATTATATGAGGGAAACAGACTAAAAAGGACAGAGAGTACGGTGACACAATTACGATACTGAAATTAATTCCTCAGTAGGCCTAGCACCCTTAGGTCACTGAATCCAGTCCCCACAGAAAAGGCGACGTTTAAATATACAATACATGCCTATATTTGAGCCATGCATTTCAGCATTTCACCCTTCCTATACAGCTGCCTACTTCACACTGAACATAAGAATATAAGAAATTTATTAACGAGAGGAGGCCATTTGGCCCATCAAGCCTGTTTGGGAAGAATTCAACTAACAGCTTAAAGTTGTTAAAATTTATTATAATGTATTATCTATTCCATATTACATGCTGCGTAAAGAAGTGATTTCTCAAATCCAGTTTATAATGTTCTCCTGTTACTTTCCACCTATGGCTATGAGTTCTTGTATTTGAAGTAATATTGAAGTACAGTGGTACCTCAGTTCTCGAACTCATTAGAACTCAAGTCGAACCAACCAGTTCGGAAAAAAATTACCTAGAACTCAATCTGAATCTTAAAAGTCAAACTGTGAACGCCGACCTAAGATAACTTGTATGCGCAGGGACATGAGTCATGCGGCACGTCTCTCAGTGGAAACAAAGGGTAAAGCTTCAGTCTCAGCCTCGCATTCTCTGTGATAGCATCGTGCATGTTTACACTAGCTGAATACATATATTTAGACAATGATAGACAGTAACAGTAATTAGCATATAATAAAATACATTTTAAAATAAAGATTTCCTATTATTTTAATATTAATAATAAATCATTAATTTCATTATAATAATATTGTCGTGTCCAGCGGGGGCGGAACAGAGACAAAGGCGCAGACGTCAGGGTATTGGGGAATACAGGGTTTAATTACAGCTAGGTAAGGCAGGCAAAACGCAGACGAACAATACAATGACTGAACTGGGGAAACAAACTGAAACGTGTACTAAATACAGAGGACTAATGACAACAACCAGAAACAGCTGATCACACGGAGATTCCACACGGGATTAACGTGGGGGCGTGGCACACAGAAGGAGCGAAAAATCAGGGCATGACACGTTTTTTTTAACTTTACACATTGTTTGGATACATTTATTTTCTGTTTAAAAATGACTGTTTTGATAAATGTGCTTAGATGTCTTTAGTACAGTATATGCTTTTCTTGTTTTGTCCGGTTCATTTTGTGTTTAAATGCTAAAAAAAACATATTTCAGTGTAATTCATTGGTTTTCCATTATTTCTAATGGGGAAAATTTGATCAGATTATGTACTCCCTTGGTCTCCATTGCTCGAGGCTGAACAGATTCAGCTCAGCTAAGTTTTTTACATACAGTAGGACATTCCTCTAAGACCAGGAATCATTCTTGTAGCCCTACACTGCACACTTTCCAAGGCAGCAATGTCAATTTTAAGGTAAGGTGACCAAACCTGCAGTATTCTAGGTGGGGTCCTACCAAGGAACTGTATAATCTTAGCACCACCTCCCTTGACTTTAACTCCACACACTTGGAGAGCTAACCCAACATCCTATTGGTCTTTCTGATTTCCTCCCCACACTGGTGAGAGTGGGACATGGAAGCATCAACATACAAACCAAGGACTTTCTCATAATTATCTTCCTTTATTTCAGTGGAACCCATAAAACATCTGTGCTTTATATTTCTGCTCCCTGTATGGATTACCTTGCATTTGTCTACATTAAATTTCATCTGCCAGGTATCAGCCCAGTTACTAATTAAGTCAAGATCTCACTTGAAATTAGGAATAATAGTGGTCCCAAAACTGAACCATGGGATACCCCACTATGAACGCAGGGCCACTGTGACATCGTGCCTCTAATAACTACCCACTGCTTCCTGTCTGTTAACCAGTTTTAAATTCAAGCTGCTATAGTACATAAAATTCCTTCTGCTTTGAGCTTAAGCAGGAGCCATTTATGGGGGACAACATCAAAGGCCTTCTGGAAATCTAAGCAGATCACCTCATAGGCCTTTTTGTGATCAATTTCTGTTGTAGCTTCCTCAAAGAACTCAAGCAGAGTCCAGGTAATCTACCATTTTCACTTGGATTATAGCTTCCATTACTTTCCCAGTTAAGCAAGTTAAACTAATTGGCCTACAGTTTGCTGGATTACTTCTTTCCCTTTTTTATATATGGGCATTATATTAGCATGCTTCCAAGTTAAAGGTTGGAAAATAACATCCCTCATCTCTTTTAAAACTATAGGTAAGATGCCATCAGGGCCCTGCGATTTGTTTATTTTGAACCTAGGCAGGTTTTGTAGCACCTCTGGGGGGTATTCCATAGAAGTAGCTAAAGAAAGCCAGACTTTCCTGAAAAAGTCAGGCTCAAACTAACGTCATCTCTAAACTTAGCCTCATGTCGTTCCACTAACACAGTTCTGCTTTAACTAATCAAGGCTCATACGAGACAGACTTGCATAATCTCACTTAGTGCACATGCCCGACATATTTAAGAAGCCCAAATGAATGGGTGAACAATAGATCGATCAAATGAGTCGGAAAGCTCTGTGAAATTAGAGCAGTGTTTTAATACCGCCGCAGAACAACCGCTGCTGATGGAGCTGTATGAAAAATACAAAGATGTAATCTCTAAAAAAGGAAATACTGTGGCCATAAATAAAACCAGGGAGTTGGCTTGGCAAAGAATTGCAGACAGACTAAATGTGTAAGTTATGTAAATGTTACAAGTGCCTAATACAATGATACAGTGGTTTATGCTGTCACCTTGAGTGGTTTATGCTGTCACCACTGTGAAAGTTCCTGGTTCAATCCCCATAGCCAACAGGGAACCTTCATGTGTCATTCTTACTGTGTAATGTATTCTGTATTATTTGAACTCCGTAAAATATTTTCAATCGCATCCGTGTGATAACTGTATCTTGTCTTTTCTTTTTACTAATAAACTTTCAAAGTGAGTGTGACTAAACAAACTATAAAGATATCTTTCAGTTCATATTATTTTAACAAAGCATATTTTAAATTTCAGTCAATGTATTTCTTGTTTGACCTTTGTAATATGGGTATGCTTTTATTTTAATCACAGTGGTACCTCAGAACTCAAACTTAATCCGTTCAGAACTCAGGTTCAAATCATAAAAAGTTCTAATCGAATTTTCCCCATAAGAAACAATGAAAACCAATTAGTTGCTTATAGGCTTTATTATATTTATTACACGACATGAGCAGTGAATTTCGACCAACGGAACGATCTTTTGAGAATCTGTTGCCACACGTCGGATGTTCTTTGAGACAATGCTAAACTAAGCGAGATGGTTAACCTGGTCTGGAGCAGACTTGTTCACTCGCCTAAGGTACGATGGTAGCTCAGCGGGGATTCATTTAAGACACGTTGATGGAACTGGACTCCCACTTACAGTAAATGAGCCAGACTTGTCGAAATAAGTCAGACTTTCCCTTAATCCTGCTTCGTGGAACACCGCCCAGCTTCAGTCACACATATGTTGGTCAGAGCCGATACTGGATTAGTCATTGTGTTACTCATGTCCTCTACAGTGTATCCCTGTGCAAAACAATCATTAAACTCATTACCTATATCAATTTAATTTTCAATTATAAAACCCTTACTATCCTGTAGATTAGTGATTTCATCTTTCAGAGCTCTTTTGAAGTTAAAATATTGGAAGAAACTTTTAATGTCATCCTTAGCCCCTCATGCAATCTTCCTTTCGAGATTCCACTCCTGTAGACTTTGATATTCCTGCTTTATTCTGACTTCATTAGTTATTTTCCATTTGTGGAACAGAGCCCTTTTCCTTCTGACTTTATTCTTAAATTCCATAGTAAACAACCTTAGTTGCAATTTATTAGATTTAGTGTTGCTGGGAACAGGTATAAAGTCCTCTTGCGCTTGTAATAATGTGCTTTTAAAACATTCCCATGCCTCTACAGTTTTATTAACTCCATTCAGTTTATAGTTTCTAATTTCAGTCTCATACCATTGTATATTTTTGTTTTGGACTTTGCTCTTTGGACACTAAAATTAACCTTGAATTTAAGCACGAATTGAAGCATGTCAAGCCGCTAATAGTCAGATATACAGTCACTCCCACGCCTTAAACCACAAGTGTTAGACTCCAGTCCTGGGGGGGCGGAGCCCTGCACATCTTTTGTTTTCCCCTCGTTTAACACACCAGATTCAACTCCTTATGCTAATTACCACACAGCTGTTGAACTGAATCATTTATGGTGGAACAGGGAAAGAGCTAAGCTACGCAGGGCTGTGGCCCCCCAGGACTGCAGTCTGATACCCCTGCCTTAAACCAACAACATGTTAGCTAACCGCTAACCCCCTGGCTGTCCAGCTCCTTATATACTTCTAGAAGCTTCATAAAATGTGTCTGTATGAATAACAAAAATGTGCCACAATACATTTAGGACAGTCTTCTCCTTACTCCTCCAAAAGCACCGGTGAGGTTACCCAAGTTCAAACACAGCGCAATCTGAACAATTAATGAGATCACTGTAAAGTTTAAGAATATTCACTCTATCTCGAAGGCAGCAACTCAATCATAATGTAATAGAAAATGATTTGCTATAATCTCACTGTTTTCTGCTCAGATATAAAAGCAGTCCTGCATTCTCTCTGAAGACACTTGTTTCAGATGAGGATTGTGCTCTTGAATAAGTAGTGTAATTCAGGAGGGATATTGAAACTACTGTTTACACTGGATTACTGTTTACACCAGATTTCTGTTTACACTGGATTACTGTTTATACCAGAATACTGTTTACACCAGCTTCCCAGAACTGCGGTCTGACTTTTGACAAAACTGCGGCAAAATGGCGCTGAAAAAGACTTTGAGCACCGTTATCGCACAGCACAACCAAGAAACAGGAGAGTTTATTGTAAAATACCACAATCCCGCCTATTGAGCCAGGTCTTGAAAATTTCATTTTTAATGCCTACAAACCATGTGCGATGTCCACAGCTCAGACGGCAAGGCCTGACAGCTCCGCACTCTCAGCATTCATCTTTTCCATGGTGTTTCCTCCTGACAGGGTCTGTGGTTATGCTGGGACGCCCTGCCGGAGATGGGGGCAGCTCATTCCAGGCCTTCCCGCTGAGCGGGGAATGTCATCCTTTGCAAAACTTCACAGGCACCACGGGGAGGGAAAACGTGATCCGAAAGCTGGCTGATCCATAGTCTGCTGTTGTATCAAAGCCAGGAATAAATCAGAGTACAAACTCCGGACGGTGTACAGGTTTCAGGGCTGGACACGCCGCCAACGTGCAACCTTACTGCGAGTGAGTAATGCTTTACGTTCCCGCTGAGCGCTCTTTAGCCAGTGTGGAAACTCATTAGGCCGGCCCAGATGTGCACAATCGAGAGTAAGTCAGGGACA
The DNA here is from genome assembly GCA_026784285.1 of Stomatorhinus walkeri. Classification (NCBI taxonomy): domain Eukaryota; kingdom Metazoa; phylum Chordata; class Actinopteri; order Osteoglossiformes; family Mormyridae; genus Stomatorhinus; species Stomatorhinus walkeri. Next base: position 24,558,495 of record JAODUD010000095.1, read on the forward strand.
CCCAGAGAGAGATGCTTCAGGATGATACCACCACTGGCAATGAATAATTCTTGGTTTGCGATGTTAAAATCAGCCGAGTCTGTGTTTATTTCATATCTTTTAGACACATGAGGTACCGGACACAAAGCTGCCATATTATCCCCCATGTCACCACTCAGCTCTATATGGGATTTGGTCACATTGGGGCTCGTCCTAGAAGCTCAGCGTGGGGAGCCTGAAACAGGAGCTGCCAAGGTCCCAACACCCAGACAACACACAGGCCCTTCACAGGTTAGACAGCAAGCTTCTCCAGTCAAGATATAAAGCATCCAACTGGGACAGAGGGGAGAGCAAGGCATGGAACGGAGACCGGGGAAAATGGAAGGGGCCAATGTAACAGGTTATCCAAGCAAATGCTTGTCAGATAAGCACCTTCCAAGGGCTGATAGCACCTACTGCAGGTGTGACCCTCTAAGGAAATAAACAAACAGAGTCACTCTCAAGTGTTTTGACGTCACTCCCGAAAGATTCCAAATCAAAAATGAACAAAACCGAAGAGAGAAAAGTGCGGCCTCTCAACTTAGGGAGGAAGCATATTGACCGAACAAAACAGGAAAAGAAACTCAGCAGGTGTAAGCAACAGCCCTGGTCGTCAGCTACACATGTTCAAACACACACGTGTCTTGTCATACTCAGGTAGAAAGGAATAAGACCTTAAAATGACCAGAAGTGCTTTGTTTAGTTATTTAGGAAGGGCACCTTTACTTTAAGTTCTAATGAATAATATTACATTGCAATTATGGGTAACCTGAAGACGGAGCTTGACGACCCTCAGCGGAAACATGGGAAGAAATAAACGGGAGTATTATTTAGTCGCTGGGCCTCATTCCCTGCAATAAGCCAAGACGAGCAGCTAATGAGGTTCACCAAGGGTTAGCTAGTGAAGCCTGAGTATTAGTGACTCCTGTTGCCAGGGAAACTACTGCTGGTACCCTGAGATATTGCCTGGAACACTGATGAAAAACAATAATAACCCTGGAGATTCATTAGAGACAGTATCTATGGAAACAGCCACAGTAAGGCCATTGTTTTTTTTTTCCTCTGTTATATCGCAATAAGAGTGGTTGTCAGAAGATAGGGTCAGTTTTCAAGAAATGTAAGTTGCAGAACTCATCTTCACCAGGTGCAGCTTCAAGGTTAAGCACAGGATTCCAAACATATCCGTAAAAGGAGAAGATCAGTCTAACCCAATTAACACGGGATCAAATAAAGGCCAAAGGATGTAATGAAGAGCTCGCTTACTGTTCTCAAAGAGAGCGTGTTCCAGAAATCACCCAACACCCCTGCAAAAAAAGCATCGCCTTAATGATTTAACCAAAAGCTTAAAGAGGAAAATAAAGTGTCGAAAAAATAACATTCACCACTTTTTAATGGCTCTTGTCAGTTTTGAGGCTGAAAAATCACGACAGGTTAAGCATGTTGATCGAACACAACTATCCAACAGCAGCCTCACTAGTAATGTTTTGTGAAAAAACAGTTTTTGTTATTTTACAAAAATAACATCCTTCTCTAAATACACATCTCTAACAGACTCTTAACTGCATGATATGGCATTGTAATACACAGATCGCCTCCACCGCACAGCACAGTATACAGAACTTACAGAATATACACAACTCTCCTTATATGGTCGTTAGCATTAATCAAAAGATAAGTACGAGTCACTGAGCCTCACCAGCGAGGAACATTTTAAATTAAGGGAGGGGAGGAACCATTAGGGAATCAAAAACCTTACTGTGTCCACAAGTATAATGTTTGAGCTGGTGGGCACCATTAATCGCAGACTGCAGATTCTGGCAGGGAGAACCTGTGCCAATTGGGCATTTCAGCAGGACCCTTCAGAACCTCATTTTGAGATTTACAATGGAATCCTAGCATATGCATGAAGGGTTACTGGAAAAAAAAGTTTTAAGACCCATATTAAAATGTTCCATTTTATGCAATTACACAATAATTACAATGCATGTGCATTGCAAAAAAATAAATGTGAAAGTTGAATGCTCAAAGCCAATCTGTTGACATTTATTGTAAAACAGCAAGAAAATGAAATATGTTCCCTGCATAAACACTGTGAGGCCTTAAGTCTATATTTTTTTGAAGCATCCTTGGCAGTCGTCAGAGCCACAAGGTTTTTTGGTGAGGTCTTTACTAAATCTGCGCACAGGCCTGATGCAATTTTACTCATTTTTCTTGGCAGATTTTCTCTTTCAGCCTAAAGCCGCTCTCCTGCGTCCGATTCAAAGTTCTGACTGGAATCATATTTAGAAGCTGAGGAAGGTTGTGAAAAAGTGTCTGACAAGCAACTTTTGAAAGGTTCTTTGTAATCTAGATTATGGAAATGTCATCATTTTCATAAAGACTGTGTGCTCTTCTTCCTTGTCGTGGGGTGGGAGGGGGTGCTGTTTATGCATCAGACAAAACAAAACGCACTGGCATTATCGCAGAGTTCATCTGAAATAAAGTATCACAGTTGTGTCAGTATCAGATTTTAGTCGGAACTCACGTCTTCCACCTCATAAATTCAACATTAACACCCATCGTGAGTATAAGTAGAATGTGAAAATGTATAAAATAAATGCTGCATGAAAAACATATATAATGTTATACCAATAATAATAATGATAATAATAATAGGTAATGATTTACATTAGTTGCACCTTCAAAATGCATTCATACTACATTCATAGAACATTCATAAGTAGCATGTAAGTATACCTTAACATGCTAACATACCTTAATGGTTTTAATATGCCTTAATAACAAACATTATATGATTATACGATTATAATGTTTGTTATTAATATACATTAAAACTGTTCAGGTATGTTTAGATGCTAATGAATACTAAATGCTCAAAGCTCAAAGAACACTTACATGTTGCTAATGAATGTTCTATGAATGAATTATGAGGGTGCACTGAATGTTCTATGAATGCATTATAAAGGCATTATGAAGGTGCAGTTAATGCAAAGGGTTAAATAATAATAATATTAATAATAATAACGATGAAGGTATGTTGTGGTACCTTTTCTTTACCTGTTACCCCTTACTCTGACGCCTGGTTATAACACCCCACATGGCACCTGGCTGAGTACTGAGTAACCCCACTGCACTGTCACTACTATTACAGGGGAGGTGCGGCAACCATTGTTGAATCTCAACTTAAACTCATTTGAATGAAATTACCTATATTTCAGATCCATGCTTATATATTAAGGAAAAGCAATTTATATCTGCAAACTACTATGATCCATGATATCAAAGAAAATAAGGGTAGACTGCCATGTGTGTGCAAATATATATTAGGAGTTTAACGGTACACGTATTCGTATGGAAAATTTTCGGTAGGGGTCTTTCGGTTCAGTACGCTTATACAGTGAACGAATGCAGCAAATGCGGAAACCGTGTGTTTGTGTGTTTCCTCTGTACAGCATTCGGAAAGGGACGCATGCACATGTACCGCTTAGCGTGAAGCTGGAGGCTGTTCATGGGAAATGCACATGTACCGCTTAGCGTGAAGCTGGAGATTGTTCGTGGGAATACGAGAACCGCAGAGGTATTTTTTAATCTTAAATATGCACCTTGATGGATATTTATTTTTATTTTATTTTATTAACTTATTATTTTGATTTACTTTTAAATAAATAGTTTTTTATTAGTAGGTTGCAGCAATGCTGATGGAGACTTTTTATTTAAGAAAGACAGTCATACTTTGTTATATATTATATGTAATACATTACCAGTTCAATTTCTGGTGATCTATGGGAATTTCCAGAAACCTCACTTTACTTCATCAAAAAAAATTACAGATGTTGAAATATTCTGAAATACAGATTAGCAATGTTCATCCCTTTTACCCTCATTTTTATTTTACATTCAGATCATTTTCCAGTATGGAATACAACACAAAAATGCAAAGACAGATGGGGTACTTAATTCCCAGTACAGAAGGGCACATATTCACATGCCTGATGAAAACCCAGTAAGCATCTCTGAATGAAGGATCACAGCTGCAATATCTGCAGAACAAAGGAGAACCCGACTCCCTTGTTTGCATGTGCTCTGGATAATGTAGGTACAGGAGAACCTGGTGCTATGAAGACGGCGGCATCGGGGGTCACTGCGAGCTCCCCAGTGCCATGACGCTCACAGACACCATCTTCCTCTAACGCGCGGCGGCTCAAACACCACTCCTGCGTGTCGCGCTCACTAATACGCAAATGAGGCTCACATTCTCAGACCACAGGGCTGTAGCACGGAGGGGCTTCATAGCAAGCTAAATGGTTTCATCCCGTTGTTCTGGCAAGATTCAGCCGTGTTCCGAATGAAAAGCCGTTAAGCGTGCCAATGTTTCAATTAGGAGTTTTCAATAAATATGCCTGAAGTTTAACTGCCCTGTCTCACTTGTTATCTGTGCCAATGAATCCTGGATTCAGGCACCAGGCACTGAGATTTTTATTGGGGTCTTTCTACATCATATGCTCAACCAACCAGACAGCCATCTTAACTCATCCTGTTTCTGGTATTTTGTTTTGCAGATGGACGGTAAGCGACTTTCCCCAGGGAAGAACGCGCAGCTCTAGAGAAAAGACGTGTATTGCATGTTTTAAGTTCTGCAGACTATATTATGTTTGTGTAAACCTCTGCTCAAGGTATTAAGGCCAGCAGGATATTTAAGTCCTGTTCTGTTTTATTTTCCTCATTGTATTTCACTTCACTGTTACTAGTCATTTAAGAGATCTGTACATTAATCTGGGAGTTTAATTTAAACAATGTTGCCTACAAGCCTTACTCCAGAGAGGATCCAGTTACGTTTGTTTGTAGTTTAAATCTCTGGCACACATCCAGATTTGCTACCACACTACGGTAGCGGCGATGAAATTCTAACTTTAGCTGGTTATGGGTCCTGTTGTTAAAAGCTAGCTAGATTTCATTATTTAAGAAATAGTTTTAAATTAGGGTTTTTAAATTAAGATTTTGAATTTATTTAGTGACATAAAACATAACATTCGCAAACGTCCAAAACTCACTTTGGGTAACGGGAAGTCCATAAAAGGTTGGGCTTCCTCACTTACTTTCAGTCTGAGACACAGTGATTCCAATAAGACCAAGGCTTCGGATAAATCTCACGACTGCCGTGTGTACAGGTGGACACCAAGCTTCCAGTAAACGCCCCTAATCTCCACCGAGTCGCCATGCAACCCCAGCGCTTGTTTAGCTAACGGGCTGCTATGCCCTCCGCTGAGCCAGGGCAGACCTTTCAAATGAATCAAGCCCAAAGTGTCAGAACAACTGCTGACTCTCCCAGACGCCACTCGCGCGAACAATGGCTTTTGCCGACTTGCAGATGATCTAGGATGCCCCAAAGGCCCCTTACGTAACCCCGAATTCTCCGAGATGAAGGAGAGATGGCCATGGGTACGCTCGTTTTGCACAATATGGTAATGGGATGACAAGCACGCCAGCAAGTCCATTGGAGAGAGATTGAATTCCTTCCAGCTCCCATTTATGCGGCAACGAGGCACAAGCCGTCTACGCTCGTCAGGTCCGCAACAGGCAACTTTATAAACAGCAGAGGGAGGACAGGGACAAACAGGCCACCTCACCGCTTTCACTTCATTATTCTCTGCTCCCAATCCCAATACACTTCAACACAAAATCACTGTTAGCTTTCACATTGGAGTTTCCATGGTTTCTGTGTTTTTTTTTTTTTGACGATAAGCTTCTGAATCAGAAATACGCATCATTCTGATGCCCAGCAGGACATAAACTACAGTAGTCGTGACTGTGTAATTCCGCTAGCTAGATAGTTACAGTGGAGCGCTAATTACTTCTCTGTTATACCTCATCCATATTCAGCCCACCTCTCAGCCTTGTGTTCTTAGTAATTCTGATCCAGTCCCTCTGAAGGGCCTTCCAGAAGAATTCGGTAAAAAGATAACAACTCTTAAGCTTCTGTGAGGAACAAATTGTTGTTCATCGAGTAAAACATTATGGATTTAGTTCAAGCTGTTCGGGCCTCAAGCCGATTTCTACCTGGGCAGATGCATACCAGTGCACTGAAACTGATAAGCTTCCGATTTCCTTATGAAAAAAATTTACTTGATGCGTTCACATATCCATGGGAAACAAAGTATAATGACTATTAATGAAGTGTAAGAAAAAAACACTTAGCTGACTTTTCACCATCATCAAACGAGTTTTATGTGGATACTTATCATTGATTTTATTTTATTTTAATAATGAAATTAATAGTGGCATAATTTTACAGTTAATGGCTGTTTTATAAGCTATGTTACTCGGTCTTTACCATGACCCTGTACTGGACCAGCAGCTGGAAGATGGGTGGATGGATTGATGGATGGATGGGAAACACAGACTTCTAGAATCACTAAGTTTCTCACAGCCAGCTGTACCTGAACGCATCATCAAACTTCCTCACACTTTCTTGCAGGGGTTTCCAAGAATCTGCGGATTACAGCCAGAGATGGGTTGGAAAGCAAGTTCAATGGATATATTTATCTGCCATCAGAGAGGCTCTGAATCAATGAGTGCTCTTTAGCTGAAATTGCTGTTTGCCCACATACACAATCAATAGTTGACTACTTTGTTTGTGGCTTAAACAAATGAAAAGACACAACATTCTAGCACGGAGCACAATGTAATGTACTGTAATAATCAACTGAGATTTAGAGATAAACAAAGCTCATAGCAATGCCAAAACCCAGGCAGAAGCCACAGAAAGAGTACTTGACAACCATAATGACAACTCTACAGTGGGGGAACATAACGGTCTCTTTCTGCCAGTCTGCAAAGGGAACTGGTCAGGATGGTGATCCCTACTGACCACAGCACAAACACCTCCTGAGGATGCTCCCAGCGAGACCTGGCCCATTTTCTGATCGACAGCATTTTCTGAGTGACAGCATGGTGTAGATTACTATGCAACAAATAGCTGCTGTCTACAGGAATGCATGTCAGTGGACCACACACGGTCTTGCACTGATGCTTCTTGGTGAATTGTGGGAGCTTCTGCTGGAAGCTGAGAATACGAAAGACTCATGTTTATTCATCTAGCAGATGCTTCAGTCCAAAGTGACACACTACCAAGGCAGACGATACATTGCACACAAAGAGGAAAACATAGCAAGAGTGAATTTAATTGTCGAAAGCGATATGCACAGAAGATTACTGTCCAAAGTATAATACCTCAGCAGTCCTGTTATTACATCCTGTGGAAACATCAGTACAGGTTCACTGAAGATTTGCAGCCAAGATGTTAATTAAACCTCACAGCTGCTGCGGCGGCAACATGGGGGCCTCAAAGTTGCCGGGCTCCTTTTAGCGTTGCCCAGCGTGCGCCATTACGATGAAAAAAGAACGAAAGAGAAACACAATACTATATTTGTGTGATTATGTTATCAATCATTTTGATCTCATAAATGTTCCGACGGCGTGAAACCGAGAATTCCGGTCTCCCCGGTGACATAACTGGGAAAGAAATTTTAAAACGAGTTGAAATGTGACATTAAAATAAACCTTCGCCTATCTTGCTCCAAAGGGGCTGAGCTCAGCTGACTCTGAATCCGACTTGAATGTTCATATAGACCAGTGTCTCCCAACCCCTCATGAACCCACAGACAGTCCACATTCTTGTCTCTCTCAGCTCCCTGCCAGACAGTTCACATTTTTGCTCCAGTTGGGAGTTTGGAGGGAGCAAAAACCTAGAATGTCTGTGAGTCCCCAAGGACCGCATTGGGAAGCACTGAACTATACCTCAGAATGCCTCATGGACCAAAGTGTGTAACACTAAGGGGTTTCTCAGGGATACCAGCACATGCCCATCTCACACCAGCTGTTTATTATTGCGCCCTTTGCTTCAGTCATGTGCAGAAACGTGGATTCGATTTTGTGGGAGATTTAAGCATCAAGGCAAAGTGAACTGGAAAACAATGCTTCCCAGATAGCACCAAATCCCCTTAATCCCAATAATCTTCATTGCCAGCAATTACTCTGCTTTACACTTTCTCCGCGTGGCCCAGTCAGTTCCTAAGGTGTGTCCTTTAATCATTTACCTGTTCTTTGCTTATTCATCCATCCAGTTGCTTACTGCAATTTCCACCACAGACCAAGCAGACACCATCTGCTTGTGACCCCAAACCAGTCACTTTGCTAAACAACCAGAATCCCGTTAAGACACTAAGCTGTTTCTCTCATCTGGACACAAGACGGTCAGTGGAGCGCAAGCTTGGGTACACGTTCTCGTTCCCGAGCGAGAATCCACTTTGCAGGAGCTTTGGCAAAAGAGTTAGACCTACGGTAAGAGCCTAGGTGACAGAGGCACGGAATACACTTGTTAACAGGATATTCCTTCATACATAAACTTGTCAGAATATAACAAACAAAACACTAAAGGTGCCTTTACGGGCGCATCAGTCTCCCCAGCTAACAGGAAAAGCCATCTTGGGAAACAGAATAGAAAACGCCAGCAACCGTAAACTCTGCTGTTTTGAAAATGGCTCCACTAACGCAATAAAATACAGGCAGACAATGAGTTTGACAGAGCGGCGAAAAACACATGCACGGCACTTCAGGAATGAATGTATCTGCTGTGCCCTTTCTGTCATGGAGATCTTATGAAAACATACTGTATGTAATTCATAAATATTGCTCCCATCATGTAAGTATAAATACAGGAAGGTTCAACTACTTTCAGCAGCACTAAATTTATGCAAAATCAAAATATTTACTCAAACAGCATTCAGACCACCTCCAAGGACTAAGTAACACTTGCAGAAGATCTATAAAGCAATGGAGCTGTATTGTAATAGCACCAAACATTACTGAAATGCCTAGGTATAGCCTTTTGGTTGGGGGGGGGGGGGGGTGGATGAGATCAAAAGAGCTGGCACTCGCTGAGCAGAAGCCTGATCTCCTCCCTGATTTCATTAGAACTGCACACTGTATGTATCAGCTGATGTCATGTTCACAGACATATCACAAACGTATATCTTGAATAATAAAATGCAGGTTGCATCATTCAAACGATGGAACTGCGTATTGGCACCCGAATGGCTACTTGTTACTGTGTAATTTTAACAAGGCCGTGCTTAGCTATGTGAAAAATGGTTCAACATGAGAAATCTGAGCAGCAAAATGTCAAAGCAGATCTCAAACTCTAATCACTTTGTGTCTAAAAAAAATGCTGTGGAAAATTGTTCAACATTCAGCTAAGCTGGCAGAATAAATAAATTCAACTAAATCTATGTCTAGTTACAAAATACAAAATATGTCCACTTACAATCATTATCCAATTACAAAATATATTTTGTAGAACAGAAAAGCTGTGTGACCAACCCTAATAAGTTAGGACATAAGGTGCCCTTCTGGTAAGATATTCCGGTGAGGTTTTCTCTGCCATATTGTTATACATCATCTATCTTCCAGAGATAAACCTGTAAATATGGATAAGGCTAAAATTAAGGTACAAACACACAGCCTATATGTGTCATTTATAACTTAGATACGGCGTTTTCATCTACTTCTAGGGTATTGTAAGACAAAGGAATGCATAATTCTATAAATAAAACTTTTCAGAGAATAAGAGAAGCTAATATGGGAATTTAATCCTGGTTCTCTGGGATATTATTGCCTGGATGCGCATTCAGTTTAAGGCACAACTTCAACATGAAGACGTGGGATCGAACTCTTGATGGACGCATTCGGTCAGGTGAAGCGAGAACGTGTAGGACACGCGCGGTAATATGAAGGATATGGGTTACAGACCAGCTTAAGACACCAGCTCCGGGGACGAGTTGTCTGCTGGAGGCAGAAGAACACTACGGGTGCCATTGCTGGGTATGGAGCTTCCTCCTCATCCTCGGACACCAAGTCCGGAGCCGGACCGCGGCCGCCCGGCTCCCGATAAGTGGCATTCTCCAGAGCCGTCTTGGGAACGCTGCCACCGTCCCTCTCATCCCTTAGGTTGCCGCACTGACCTGAAATTGGCACCCTAACCTCTTCGTTCTCCAGGAAATGAAAGTGCTCTCTCCCCTCGCCATCAGTCATGATAGCGCGGCTGACAACGGGACCCTGCGGGAAATATCCGAGGGGTAGATTAATTCTGAGGTGCACCAGCAACTAAATAAAACAACATTCAACCTTAAAATTCAGCGCACTGTGTTCAATTGATAGCGCTATTTAAGTTCACCGTCATCTCCCGCATGCAACGTATTCATTAAATAAACCATACTGCTTAATATATAGGCATACTGGTGAAAGTGGCCAAGTGGGTTTGCGGCAATAAATTATAATAACGTGGTTTTTAAATAGTATAGCCATATGAAGAAGTTATAAATATTACTACAGTAATATCCATTAAATTATACAGATTCGTATAACCAGGATATGTAGCCTAATGTTACAAAAAAAATAATTAAGATGTAGTTTACGGTTAAAATAAGTATTCGAAAATCTGCAAAGCAGATAAGTTGTTAATTTACCTTACAGTCGAGGTGTGATGAGTTCCCATAAGCATTTCTTTACTTCCAATGTATAGTTTAGAAATCCTTCCAGAAATTAAACAGCGTTTTCTCGAAATCCATCTGCGTACTCCCAATATTGTCGCTTTTGGCTTTCAGTCAAATCCAACTGCATTCGCAATCAAGATGAATTATCAGATAGGAAAAAAATATTGAAAAAACTTAACAGTACGTGGACAGAGTACGTGCACCGTTGGTCATTACAGAAAGGGAACAGATTAATATAGATGTTTTAAATGCCAAGAGGTATAGCGGAGCGTCCGTGGTCGTCGGGGCTTCGTCTTGCTCTGAGACGCCAAACTTCTGCTTTACCGGGAGCGCCGAGACACGTGACCGTCGCTCCGACAGGGAAGAAGCGCCTGGAGTTTCCAGCATCAGCACCGACACTCCGCAAAAAGCCAGCATCCCCGCAAAGACGCCTCGTTTCACACGAACAGCATTCAAATACCATTATTATTATTATTATTATTAATAATAATAATAATTATTATTATTATTATTATTATTATTATTAATTGTTATTATTATTATTATTATTAACAATCTTGCTGCCGTGGAGCGTGAGAACGGATATGACTGGTTGATGGCTTTTTACGCATATAACCAATGTTTTTGAAGAAGATTATTGTATACTAACCTATTGTATTAAATCGCTCAACGTTAGGTATATTGTTTGATCAACTTTTGACCCTGTTTGTCTTTTAAAGTTTATTCGTTTCATTTTTCAATATGGAAACGGGATTCTTCGCCTCTTCTGAAATAGTGTTTTCAAAACGATTTCCAACAAATAGCAGCCAAGAAGGACAGTTCAGACTGAACGAGTTGTATGACCGGTTTTTATGCGATTGCCGTGTAAAACGGTTAGTATGTTCAAAAGACAAACGGGCAATACTGTGTTTACGTAAAATGTAAGTCAATAACAGTCTGGTGCGCTACAGCACTTTGAGGTGCGGGGTTTCAGCGTCTGTACCGTAACCGTGTTTCTGTGTCACTCAGTGTGCATGTTTCAGTCGATCCTGCGGAAATGAACGGGACGCTCGCGTAAATTCCCAGAGTCTTCCTGCATTACCCTGCTATTACGGACTATCTAACCTTTTCTGAGCTCTTTTGCGGAAAATTATAAACGTTGAAAGCAGATGACAGCCTAGACGTCAGATTTGATCAAAACTGAATCAGAACACCGCATTTTGTCATGTTAAGTAATTTGATGTTTTTACATAAATATACGAGTTCAGCGACCCACAGGCACGCCGGACATTTTTCTCCGGGCTTTTTCTAATACGCCCATGGTTTTCATAACAATGCCAAGTCGCATAAAGTACTTACTGACATCAACGGCAAATTAGGCAGGACAGTCCATTATTTTTAGGCTCCAGAAATATCTTATTTAATGCATTCCCCCCAGTGCGCATAATCACTCCCTCTTTGACTATAAAGCCATTTAATTGCCGCATGAAATGTGGCAGTTTTGCAAAGAACACGCTTATACCGTTTCAGGAGAGGATGACATTATTTTATCAAATAAAGCCTATTTCATTCACATGTTATATAACCATTTCCATTTAGCATAAATGACACTTTTAATGGCCAGATAATCTGTAAACGGCTCTTCATAAAACTGCAAGTTGTTGCACATAATAGAAATCTGATTGTGAAAGATACCGCAGTACATTGTCCTGCGTAACAAAATGTTTCTTTTAACAGCGGGCGCCTTGGTTGAAGTTGCCAGCGAACGAACGACTATGAACTGAATACGCTTGAAGTGATTTCGACGAAAGCGCACCGTAAAAGCCGCACCTCTAATGAATGTCACAAGTATCTAATCCAAGCTGCATACTTGGACTGCGCCGGTCTTGAGCTGCCCCGTGCTGTCCCGCTATGGGCAGACCCGAAGAGGGAGGGGGGCCCTCCTTCAATCCGCTACCATCCAGTATCAGCCTTCGCGAACTTGCAAGTCTGTTTTGTATGTGACTTTGGCTGCGGTTTTACAAACGCCGAAGACTCGCAAGCATAGCACACTGAATTGTCAAACTAATAAAACGCAGGAAAAATCAACATTACATGAGGAGTGCAGTATAATGGAATACGTTTTTATTTATGATGTATTATGGCTATTCAGTGATGCTAATCAAGGAAACTTGTGGCTGTTGCGGGAAACCAAAGCATCCAATGGAAACGCGCACAACCAACCCGTTGCCTTTTACAACATCTGAAGTTCCGGGGACAAACATGGAAGCCAAACATCCCGGTAGCATGAGTCAGGTCTGCATCTCGTCCTTCTAAGACACTCACTCTGGCTTCTACCAAACTCAGAAAGCCTTATAAATGTCTTATGGGTAAACTCCGCCAGAAACAATGTGACCCGAGGGCCCCACTAGTACAGTAAGTAGCCGGCAGGTCTATCCATTGTTTATCAAAAGGTCTTTGGAGAAACACTGACCAAACTAAAATAAGTGTAAGGGTAACATGCTGCAGTGTAATGGAGGGCTCTCTTATGTGGACATCTTCTGCATGCATGTCACATTTGTGTAGTACTTTTCAAGACTTATAGTGAAGGGGCAGGAGTGAATTCACTAATTAAATATAGGGGATGACTAGGCGATCAGATTCGATAGGCCCACAGTGGGCAATTTTTTAGCCAGAACATCAGAATACCACTCCTGGTCTTTCAAAAGATACCTAGGGATCATTTAGGACCTCAGTTTTACGTCTCATTCAAAGAATAGCACCACAATGTCCCTGTCACTGCGCTGGGATCCACGCAGACCACAGGATGGCCTGAACTGTTGCCCACACCAACACCTCTTCCAGCAGCAACACAGCTTACCTAGTTGGTTACCCATCCAAGTAATGGTCCGATACCGGATTAGCTTCAGATGGATTACCGAGTCTTAACGGCAATTGACATTGCTGCTGACCACTAACCGATTGTTAAAGCAGATATGTAGTCATCCATGGAATGCAGACTATAGCCCTTATAGGTAGACTGCTCAAAATGAATAGTCACCCATTTCCCTCCATGATCACATAACTGTTGTTCTGTCGATGCCCATATCTTCATCCTCACCTGATATCACTCCACGACCTTTTGTTGAAAACCTGGGAGCCATTGGTCATTTTTTACTTAACATTATTAATTGTTCCCTTTCCTCAGGCTGTGTCTGGCTTATTTCAAGAGAGCTATAGTATAAACCTCTCCTTAAAAACTTTAAACATGATCCCGCCCTCCTAGAAAATTACAGACGTATATCCAAACTTCAATTTATATTAAAAAAAAACTACAAAAAGTTATAGCTGAACAGTTGTTAGCGGTTTTGGGGGATCAAGACATTTTTGATAAGTTCCATAAGAAACACAGTACTGAATCAGCTCTTTTATGGTTGGTGAAGGCATCCTTGTGAGTGCTGATACTGCTCAGGGCCCTATTTTGAAACTCTTAGACCTTGGTGTGACTTTTGATGTGGTGGACTATGACAGTTATGAAGTCATCTTTTTTTTTTTGACAAACACTTCTATCTTAAGGAACATGTGATGTTACCGACCCGTTCCTGTTTTTTCCAACTGAGAAACATTTACAAATGATGTCACATTCTCCCTCATTATTACGGAGGCCATAATTCATGTTTACATTTAATCCGATTTACATTGCAAATTGCAATCCTATCTTCACCTGACTCTGAAACTGAGCTCTAAAGAAACTTCAGTTGGTTCAAGACAATGTCGCTAGACTATTAAGCAGTGCACATACTGTATTTCTCCAGTGTTGGATTCGCCTAACCGGTCTCCCAGTAAAATATAGGGGTTATGTTTTTTACTTATAAGACTCTAATAAACATGTACCCACTTACATCCACGATCTTTGACCTCATAATCAGCACATGGGGGTGTCCACAGAGCAAGATTTCTTGCTTAGCCAGATAACTTGTTGGATTTAAGGTAGTTTGGACTAAATGGACTTTATCGTTGTTCACTTACTCTTATCTCAGACTACCTTAAATCTGTCAAGTTATCTGGCTAAGCAAGACATCCGTCTTTGTGGACACTCCCTGGACAGTCAGGTCTTTTGACAATCCCAGTGTTTTACACCAGGAGAGAGACATTTTTCTGGTTTTGCCCCAGTCTGCCCATGGATGTTAGATTGGCCAGTAGTGTGGACTCTTTAAAACGACACCTGAAAATTTATTTGTACAGACAAGTCTTGTATTGCTTTTAGAATATCTTGTTTTACGCACTCTGTGACATGTTCTTGATAGCACTACTTACTTGCCAAAAAGGAAATGCAAATTCCTGAAGGCAGCTCAATCTGCTTGCCAGACATAAATCCCAACCTAATTAACATCTCACCTTTGTCTTTCTCACATTCTATATCCATCTCTCCTCTGTTCAGGTCCTCTATTCTTACAATGGTGATACAATTGCATAATATGTCATCCACAAAATACACTTCATTAGAATGTGCAAGGGCACTGTAATGTTTTATTGTCCATCCATCCATCCATCCATTTTCCACTGCTTATTTAAGTTTTATCAAATGTTTGCTGAGTTAAAGTGCATCAAAATTCTGTGCATGAAGATGACCTACATCAGTATGAATATTATGTGGTAATGCTCTTCCCAGCCTGGTGCAATCAGAGATGCATATTTCCTGGACAGATATAACATTTTGACAGTTCATACAATAATTGATTAATATTTGTGATGCAGGTTGCAGAACTAGAATATCGACATAGTGATTTTGCTTGTTTTTGGAACACTTCCAGAATGTATGTCTATAGGTTATTATTAATCAAAATTCCTTTAATAGTAGTCATTATGTAAAGAGATTGACATTGTTTGAAGGAAGAAATCAGCACTGTATTGTTAAATTGGTTTTAAATTGGCAGTCCTGCAGAATGAATAAACATCAAGATAGTTACTGTTCTTTATGCTACAAATGGAAAGGATTTGAGAGTGTTTCCCCAAACTGTGAGGATGCCAGACATTGTCTAGGCAGGGATTACAATTTTTGGCAAATCGAACTGTCACATAAGAATGGTTGTAGCACAAGTGCCTTTCACATAAATGTTTTGTCCATTAACTCATGCATACACAAAGTCCACGTCACAGGCAGCTCAAGGAGCTTAACCCAGCTAGATATGATCAAAGATCCCCAAAAGGATTATAAAGAAACCCACAATCTTAGGATATGAGTTACTGTAATCAGTAAGGATTTTTATTTGAAAATAATAATATTCTATCTGCACAACTGGACCGACTGAACAAGTCATACACAGACATATCTTGGTATTAAAGTGTACTTTACTTTTGAAAAGTGATCATTCTCTCTGATCCTGAAATGTTTATAATGTGATTTTGAGCCAATAGTAACCATGTGAGCTTTATACCAATAGACCACACCCAAAACTATTGCCAATAATCTTCATTAGTCAGACATATTTTAATTAACGTGATTTGCCGTTCACCAAAAGTTTGAGGACCAAGAATGTAAACATTAATAAAGACATTTTATTCCCTGTTTTCTCCCTTTTTACTACTTTTCAGTTCAAATGACCAGTCTTCCTCAGAATCATCAGATATAACAGGCAAAAGGTGATCATGCTTCTGTGATTCGTCATTATGGATCAATATGCAGCTTCGGCCTCTGACACCCGTACCACTCTGCAAGTCTACTGCAAGTCTGCGTTTCACTTTGCACCCTTGGACATACACTGTGTCAGAGGATCCACCCAGACAGAAAGAGGCACCACATCTTCCGCGGCTTGATATAAGGCAGAATTGCCAGGGCTGCTCCTGATGTTAACATCTTACTGAATACAGTTTATGTAGGCACTAACACAGAGGACACACATCAAACAGCCTCACACATCAGAAGCCATCTATAGGAAATAAAGCATGGCCACTTTATGTGACCACACAGGGGCTCACTGTCATAATTAAATAGTTTTGTCACCCAGTGAAGAGGGAGTTATAGAGCAAAGACTAGATTAAGTGTGTGCTGTGCTAGTCCCATTTCCAAACAAGAACCTGTGGTCTTATTTTACCACAGAATATCAAAGCATGAGTGTTTGAACACACATAAGGTACGGACAGGCATGATGTCCAAATGATCAAAACCTTGGCTGTAAATAAATAATACCCATTATACTTGAATGGTTTGCATACCGTCAAAAGATCAAATCAGAGTACAAAAACAACAGGCTGCTTTGGAAAACATGTTACGCAAAGGACATCAAACCACTTTCCTAAAAGCACGAGTTTATACGGCTGCTGTGACATCAGCCGAGAATGAGCAGAACAAAACTTTTCTAGAAAGTGAATGGCTAACAGATTTCAGGTGTAGATCCTTCGCTGCTTAAATCTTAATTAGGCTCCTAGATTGCAAGAATCAGCCAGACCAGATTAGATTTTGCAAATACATAGACCCACACACAATGTGATATCTAAGAATGATAATATGGTGTGCAAACCAGAAGAGCATCATCAGATAGTGATTAACATATCAACCATAAAACTTGATCTGCGTGCTTGCAACAAAGAATATAATTAAAACATATCCTTAAAAATATGATTCACAACACAACTGATCTGCAGAATGGAGAGTTTCATCCTCCTCATCCTCTTTAGCCAGTAACGAAAAGTCATCATGAAAACCCTTCTTTGCAGACAGTGCTGATTGGTTTCATTCAATTGTTTCATCATCCAGTTATATCCTATAAAACCTCAAAGGTATGGGATCTTGGGCATTGAAAAGTAGGCTATCCTCATTATTTTAAACCCTATATACCGCCATGAGCAAGTTGCCATAGCAACCAATTAAAGTACATTATCTATGAGAAGGCATTTTATGAGGTCTTCGACCAAAACAAGCAAACTGATTCTTGGAATCTTTGCCAAACTAATCTGAATAATGATGCAGATGTTGGAAGACCTTCAACGTTGCTGTGCGACCTTGATAGCAGAAGGAATGTGACGAGAGCCTTTTGTGTGTCAGAAATGCTGGCTTTGGCAAGGTGTGTGTCATTTCTTACATCACCTGCAATTCAATTACTCCTACACGTGGTACACTAGAAGTCACGTGGCTGTAAACTGATTTCCCACAAACATTGTTTTTGCCTGATAGCGATGGCATTAATCAGCCCAGTCATGAACAGCAGTTCAGTTTCATGTCACTCAAACGCACCATGACTGTTCCCATGACACCCATGTGGTGACTCTGCCCATGACACCCATGTGGTGATTCTTCCCATGACATCCATGTGCTGACTCTCCCCATAACACCCATGTGGTGACTTTCCCCATGACACCCATATGATGACTCTCTGCATGACACCCAGGTGATGACTCTCTGCATGACACCCATGTGATGACTCTGCTTGACACCCATGTGGTGACTCTCTCCATGACACCCATGTGGTGACTCTCCCCATGACACCCAAGTAGTGACTTTCCCTATGACACGCATGTTTTGACTCTCTCCATGACACCCATGTGGTGACTATCTCCATGACACCCATGTGGTGACCCTCTGCATGACACCCATGTGATGACACTCTCCATGACACCCATGTGGTCACTCTCTCCATGACACCCATATGATGACTCTCTGCATGACACCCATGTGGTGACTCTCTCCATGACACCCATGTGATGACTCTCTGCATGACACCCATGTGATGACTCTCTGCTTGACACCCATGTGGTGACTCTGTCTATGACACCCATGTGGTGGCTCTCCCCATGACACCCATGTAGTGACTTTCCCTATGACACGCATGTTTTGACTCTCCCCATGACACCCATGTGGTGACTCTCTCCATGACACCCATGTGGTGACCCTCCGCATGAGACCCATCTGATGACACTCTCCATGACACCCATGTGGTGACTCTCTCCATGACACCCATGTGGTGACTCTCTCCATGACACCCATGTGGTGATGCTCCCCATGACACCCATGTGGTGATGCTCCCCATGACACCCATGTGATGACTCTCTGCATGACACCCATGTGGTGACTCTCCCCATGACACCCATGTGATGACTCTCCCCATGACAGCCATGTGGTGATGCTCCCCATGACACCCATGTGGTGATGCTCCCCATGACACCCATGTGATGACTCTCTGCATGACA
>JAODUD010000095.1:24577837-24592180 GCA_026784285.1 Stomatorhinus walkeri
CCCATGACACCCATGTTTTGACTCTCTCCATGACACCCATGTGGTGACTCTCCCCATGACACCCATGTGGTGACTCTTCGCATGACACTCACGTGGTGACTCTCCCTATGACACCCATGTGGTGACTCTCTCCATGACACCCATGTGATGACTTTTCCCATGACACCCACGTGGTGACTCTCTCCATGACACCCATGTGATGACTCTTCCCATGAGACCCATGTGGTGACTCTCTCCATGACACCCATGTGATGACTCTCCCCATGACACCCATGTGGTGACTCTCCCCATGACACCCATGTGATGACTCCCCATGACACCCATGTGGTGACTCTCTCCATGACACCCATGTAGTGACTTTCCCCATGACACCCATGTTTTGACTCTCTCCATGAGAGCCATGTGGTGACTCTTTCCATGACATCCATGAGGTGACTCTCCGCATGACACCCATGTGATGACTCTTCCCATGACACCCATGTGGTGACTCTTTCCATGACACCCATGTGATGACTCTTCCCATGACACCCATGTGGTGACTCTCTCCATGACACCCATGTGATGACTCTTCCCATGACACCCATGTGGTGACTCTCTCCATGACACCAATGTGGTGACTCTCCCCATGACAGCCATGTAGTGACTTTCCCCATGACACCCATGTAGTGACTTTCCCCATGACATCCATGTTTTCACTCTCTCCATGACACCCCTGTGGTAACTCTTTCCATGACATCCATGAGGTGACTCTCCGCAAGACACCCATGTGATGACACTCCCCATGACACCCATGTGGTGACTCTCTCCATGACACCCATGTGGTGACTCTCTCCATGACACCCATGTGGTGACTCTCCCCATGACACCCATGTGGTGACTCTCCACATGACACCCATGTGCATTCTCACCATCAGCTGTAAAGACCCATCCCTGTCCCACTGTGCAGTAAACACACCTCAATGTATGGCCCATGGCCAAACCAGGAAGTTGCTCACATAACATTTTGCAAAATCCATAAACATTAATTAGACATAATTATCATCGATATAATTTCTCTGATTGTATGTGCTACAAAAGCATATCATGCGCCATGCATCTACATCCCAGGGCTGACCCTTGCTTTCTGAAGCAGAGCTGCATCAAGGGCTGATTTCACGTCTCACAGAGCATTTGCGATCCTGAGCTAACTTAATTTCAGTTTTTCATGGCGTTCTCTGCACGCTTTTACCACGCCGTAATAGAATGAGGTGTAGCATTAAATGTGACAACTTATTGTGAAATCAGCCACCTAGACAAGATGGTGAACAGTCTCTGTTCCTACTGTGCTAGTTTCTACGGTGATCCGTAGGCGTCGTGTGATTATGTGTCCAACCCTCAGTAAGGTAGGACTGGAGGGACAATATGAAGCAACGTGAAAAACTGCTACTTAATCTCTTGACAGTGATTGATTGTAAGAGTGCAGGGTGCAGCAACAAGCAGAGGTACGGCCACATGGCCCTTCTAATCATGTGGAGGTCTGAGAGCCCCTGCAGACAGTCAACCACCCAGAAACCTTGCCCATTAGTGATTGGTGAGAGCCTGGCGTCAGCATGACCCTGCCAGTGCAGACACACAAGCTGTGCTAGTAGGCACACTGCACCAGATTGAGCAGCACATATATCTCTAAGCATCTGATCAGAAAACCTAATCTGGGCTGTTCAGTAATAAGCAGGCGATGTTGTGACATTACCATTAATGGTTGCCATACAAAAAAAATAAACTCTTTTAATCATTAAGTTTGATTAGATTAGATAATCACTGCAGCAAGATAAAACAAACAATGTATACGTCGTCCCCATGGTAATGAAAGCTTTTAATGAAAAAGCATCGCTGTCAGATTTTATGTTTGTGTGATACGCTGTGATGTTGATATTTAGCAGCTTTGAGAGGGAATAGATCAAGCGGGTGTCTAAGAGCAGTTTAATTCTCATGGCTCCTTCCAAGCTGCTGTTTGTGAAGTTCTGCCGGAGTTTAATGACAGAAGCCTTCTTGTAATTGCTGCTGAGGCTGTTGTGCCAGTGGAGTCCCAACGCTGCCTCACAGTGCGCATGTGCTGGGTGCCTCACTGAAATGCAAGGGGGGGCCTTTGCCTACTTTAGAGCAGTGTTTCTCAGACTAGTCCTCAGGGGACTCCCAGACAGTCCACGTTTTTGCTCTCTCCTAATTCCCTGAGAGACTGGTTTGAGAAACACTGTTTTAGAGGTCATTATTCCATCCACTGGGCCTTAACCTGGAGAAGTCTTGTAGCGTGGAGTCTGGGCTACCAAAGCCAGTCCCGAGGAGCTCAGGTCAACAGGAACTCGCGAATGACTGACAGGAACCAGACGGGGTCAGCTTGCCAAACTGTACGACGTGTGAAAGCATGTGCACACGTGTAAAATGAGCACATGTGTAAAATGAGCACACGTGAACACAGACCTCATAGAACATTCTCTCAATACAGCACCCAAGCACAGTGCCATCCCTACATCTTTTATTACATTTTACATACAAGTAGGCAGCCAAGAAGTGAGAATATATACATGAATATAGGACAGGAATGGGATCCTCGGGGTACTCCAGTTTCTTCCTGCAGTAAAATGACATCATTAAATGGATCGGCATCCGTAAATTGCTTGTAGAGTATGAGTGCGTGCCCTGAAGTCGGCTGCCATGCCATGCAGGGTGACCCCCACATTGTGTCCCTTCCTTCCTGGGGTGTGCTCCAGGCTCACTGAGAATCTCTGCTGAATAAGTGCTTGGAATTTTAATGGATGGCAATATATACACACAATTTTTTGTTTCATTCTATCAATTTATGGGTGTGCCTTAACGAATTTAATATATATTGTGGCCTGGTTCTTCCCTCTTCCTCATTAATGAAGGGCTTCTTCCTTGTTTATAGGACTTCAGTTCTGCTTCTAGGAGCCTAATATGAACTGTCCTAGCAGTGCACTTCACACCTGCACTTAATGTTTCCAATTCAAGGTCACTTGATGTCATCCTTCAATTTATGAGGCATTGCAAGATAAGTTAATGGTCATCTCTGGCATTAGAAAGTCGCTTCCGCTCTCTACCTGGCTGGTTTCTGGTCATTCCCAGTGTCTCCTGCTTCACCTTATTCTTGTGAACTGCTGTCTTAGAAACTTTGAGCCTGGAAGTAACCTGTTGCTCAGTGTAGACTTCTGCCAGCAGAACCAGAATTAAACCAGGATTTAACAATTTCTAAAAAAAACATGGAGTGGTCTCTTGATTTTTTCTAGAGCTGTATATAAATATATATATTATTATGTATATAAAAATGAAGACTCAACCTATAAATGTCTGTCTCAGATGCAGGTGTAGCTCTTATAGTTTAGACCTACTAACACAACCTACTAATACAGCCAAGAATCAGAGAAGGACGCCATTCTGGCATAGACAGTATGATGCTGTACCAGGGCCGAGTGTGTGAGGTAAAGGTGCGTTTATCAAACATTCAGAAGCATCAGGTCCTGGTTGGCTGGTGTTCCTGAATCATAAATATTCAGTGTGTATTTGCACTTTGGATACTTTGTTGCAATGGGGTTTTGGCCTGTGCGCTATGCCTGTCAGGAAAACATCCGGCTGGCAGTGACGAGATGCTGATTGAGTGGTCAGGATGATAAATGCAATCATTCACTCTACAGACGGATGTTTAGATGACACATGAAAACAGTATTAATATTTGTGAGAGGTGATCAGCTTTCATTATCAGATTTTCATGCTGCTTGAGTGAATCACATTATTGCCGTGGAACTGGAAAGCTTCACTGGAGCCCAGTGACACTCCCAGCATCTGGCACTGGACATGATAGTGTTACATCAGTCTGCTTAATATAAAGTACTGTGCAAAAGTCAGGGAAAATTATGTTGAATTATATTCATCTTGGTGCAAAATTATGATTTTATGTCTGTC
This sequence comes from Stomatorhinus walkeri, assembly GCA_026784285.1. Classification (NCBI taxonomy): domain Eukaryota; kingdom Metazoa; phylum Chordata; class Actinopteri; order Osteoglossiformes; family Mormyridae; genus Stomatorhinus; species Stomatorhinus walkeri. The sequence goes on from JAODUD010000095.1 coordinate 24,581,792, forward strand.
ACAGTGTGTCAGCTTAACCATTTCAAAACCTCTGCTAAAATCACCCCCGTATTTGCATTTACATCCAATACATCGATGTATTCTATAAGTTTACCACTATCATATATGATCAGCTAATCAGCACATCACCGTTTTTTTTAACTAATTAAACAAATTAATTAAACAAGCTGTTGGTGAAGTTTAACAAATGCATGGAATGGCTGAGTTGTCCCGATGAGAGGTTTGGGAACTGAAACGGTGTTGTTCTAGCCATCCAGCAAGATATCAGTGACTGTCGGGAGAACAGAAGATATTCCTGTTCATTTTTATTGTTTTACTCTTAATTTGATTAAGATTACATATACTTACTGGCCAGATAAATAGCATTACACATTTCCTGTGACTGCCTGAGAACTTTGCACAAGTGCTGTATGTCATGCCTTAGGCCACCAAGTCTTTGTTGTACCCGAGAAGTTAATTAAAGTTAGGACAGATAACATCACTAGGCATTTGGCCATAGAATAACTACTAAAGTATTGGGGTATGTTCACTTTTAATTGTTTAGTTTACAAAAGCCTTTCTTGCTAATTCATACAGAGATACATAAAATCACTTAAGTACCTCCATTACCCCTTATTGCAATATGCGCATGTAATTAGCCTTTTGCTATGTGACATGAAGGGTTGCATTTTAGTTAAATTGAGGAGGTCAAATAGCAAAGTTTGGGGAGTATCCCGATGATAATCAGGTGATAAAGAAAATATTTGCTGTAATATCTCAACCCTGTATACTTTGCCCAATCAGGGTCACTCTGCTACAGGGTCACACTCATTAAGTAAATGATGAAAGAGAACAACTGGAACATTAACTACTTGCAATGTTCCTCTGCCCCCAAACAAAGTGGAGTCCCAATGGTCATTTGCTTAAGTATTGGTTCATGCAATTATATTTCCAGCACATTTTAGGATTCAACTTTAGAACATATTTACTGGACAAAACGTGTTTGGTGATTAAAAGTCAGAAAGGCTTAGGAATTATGCATATTAACCTTACATGTTACTTTTCCTGTTTTACCAAATCTGGTGAAATTCTTCACCAATATTTCAAAACTAATTTATCGCGTTTTCTATAGCAGAACTGTACACTAAATGATGATGAATTTGCTTTCACAGGAAATGAGTATTTTTATCCTTTACTTGATACCAGGGAGCATTTCCAGCTTGAACTTGAGCAGTGATCTTCTTCTTTAGAGAAGGAAGGGCTTGTGTGGAACTGGGGATCAGAGACAGAGAACAGGTTGGTGGAAACTTTTTAAAGTACAAACACTATGTAAGAATGTTGTTTTGAAAAGCTGAACATGTCACTGGGCATAAGAGGCAGGGATCCATTCAGCTAGTGCTGGCATGAGGATCAGAACAATGCAGACAGATTCTTACCCGGCATAGATTTCCAGTAAACCTCAATACTGTGGCGTCTCCTTGATGACACCTGGGTGAAATTTCTCAGGATATCCCCGATTAAAATCACCCAGGCTCTTCCAACTAAGATTTACAAAAATCGCTGTGCATACTATTATTAAAACTTGGAGGAAAGGCAAGTCCTATTTTAAGAGTTTTAATAATAATGAACATGCCGTTGACGATGACATCTCCGCAGCCTTATACTGCCATTTATATAAGGGTATATGTATAAGGGCGCAAAATGTGGCAAATGACAAGGTGGATTATTGCGATTCGTACATGAGGAGTTAGTGTATATTTGCTCATGAGTGTAGTTTGGGATCCGTATACCCTGCTAAGTGTGCACTGACAGCTGTGCCCTGATTGAGAGGTGTGATGGCTGGTGACTGCCTCACCGCTGAGGTGTGACAAAGGCCCGCGTGACCCCAGGGGCTTGATGACAGATTGATCCTGAGGTTTAAAGGAGGGCTATATGGCAGGAGGTGAGGAGGACACGGATGACTGCCTAGAAGCTGGAAAAGGGTAAGAATTTGACAAGGGCACACTATGAAATATCCTGATGGACAACTTCACTTGTCACATTTATTTGTTTTCCTGTGGTGGTTAGAAGCTTTCACAGGCCATAGGGGTGGCTTGTACAGGGGCTTGTTTTAGCTCACAAGCACAGTAAGGCATTTTTAAGCAGGAGTGTCTAAGTCTATAGGTAGAGTTAAAAAAATAACATTAGACTGTCCAAGAGGGATGTAGAAAGAAAAATTGCATTGGAGGCAAAGGATGACAATAAAAGTTTCTTCCAATATATTAACTCCAAAAGAGCTCTAAAAGCTGAAATCAGTCATTTGCCATATAATTAAGAATTAAAATTGATATAGCAAATGAGTTTAATGATTATTTACACGGATGTAGCCCGAGTGAAGGACGGACAAGCCAGCAAGGGAGCAGAAGGGGGCACCAGGGGAGGTGACGAGGGAGCACAAGGGAGCACTGACGAAGGGGAGGAGGAAGGGAAAGCCGCGGCAGGCAACGCCGCAGGCGGAGCCGGCCAAGGTGCGGCCGACCGACGAGCCGCAGGAGGAGCGACCGCCGGAGACCGAGGAACCGACTTCAGGGCACCCGCAGGCGACCAAGGGAGCGAGGACGGCCGAACCGAGGATTGGCGACGGGGCGCCGCCGAGGGACACGCAAGCGACCGAGGGGCCAAAGCCCCTGGCGACGCAGGCAACCCCCGAGCCCCAACAAAGGTGAGCGAGGGCGAGCCAGGGGGCAGGGCGGGCGGGACCCGAACCCCACGTCTATGCCCTCTCCCCTTCCGGGACACAGACATGCGGGGCAGCCATCGGCGGGGTGGCCCTGGCCGTGGTCTGAGCACACTTAGCAAAGAAATACCTGAGGGGTCCCACTCAAGCTCCTCCTCCAAGGAGGAGGAAACTAAAGCGACGGGGACCTCCTCGGGGCTAGGGGCCAGGGCCACAGGGGCGGGGGCAGGAGTCACTCAGGCAAGAGTCTCTGGGGCTGGGGCAAGAGTCACTGGGGCAAGAGGCACTGGGGCCGGGCAAGAGGCACTGGGGCAAGAGGCACTGGGGCCGGGGCAAGAGGCGCTGGGGCAAGAGGCACTAGGGCACGAGTCTCTAGGGCAGGGGCGGCAGCGGGTGTGGCCGCCGGCGATGCGTGGCAGGCGGGCGACTCAGCAGGTGAGCGGGAAGGCATGGCCTCTCCCTTCCGCCAGGCGGGCGACTCAGCAGGTGAGCGGGGCGACTCGGCCGGAGTGCAGGAGGGCTGGGCAGCCGATGCAGACGGGCAGGAGGGCTGGGCAGCCGACGTAGACGGGCAGACGGGCTTGGCAGCCGGAGCAGATTTGCAGCCGGCAATACCGGCGGAACGGACCCCTGCGATGTCGTTTGTACGCTCAGAAGCGGGGGGAGTTCCTCCTCCACCTCTGCAGGGAGCCGCGCCGGAACCAAAAGTCCTTTTCCGACGCGGATAGCCAGAGGACCGTCCTCTTCCGACTTTTTCCCTTTACGCTTTTTCTTCTTACCGGCATATGACGGAAGAGGCGCCCAAGCCTCTAGCTGATTGCGCAGCGAAGCTCACTGGGCTCTTCCTTGAGCAAGCCGCTGACGCACTTTCTGCAGCTCTTTGCGCACCGTCTGAAACAGGTAAGCGTAGCCGAGCGGGGATTCCTCAAACAGACGTTCCTCCGCTTTTTTTTTTGGTGGAGCCAGTAGGTCACTTCTTGCAGCAAGCCAGTCCAACTGTCACCGGCTTGCTGCTGGTAGCCGTCTTGTCGGAGATCCATCATTATGTTATGACCGTGCTGCCGATCGGGTAAGCAGAGAAGCAAGCGGAAGGCAGCGTAGTCAAAACGGGGCTTTATTCTCAGGGTGATGGAACACATTGGACTTCGCACAGGGTACAGGCAAACAAAGCTGACAAACAAAATAACAGATCTGGCTGGGATTGACTGAGACACAGGTTATAAGCACACGACACTCATACATGGATTGACAACAGCTGGTTTCCATTCGGAGCAGACACGAGGTAACGAGTGGGGGGGCGTGGCACACAGGAGGCTCTGACGGGCGGATCATGACAATATGTATAACTGAGGCTGATGTGGTACTAAGCCTAGCTAAGCTCAAAATAAATAAATCTCAGGGCCCTGGTGGCATCTTACCTGTAGTTTTAAAAGAGATGAGGGATATTATTAGCCAACCTTTAAGTTTAATATTCCAGAAATCGTTATCTGCGGGTGCGGTACCTTCAGATTGGAAGCATGCTAATATAACGCCCATATTCAAAAAGGGGGATAGAAGTAATCCAGCAAACGTTAGGCCAATCAGTTTAACTAGCATTACTGTAAAAATTATGGAAGCTATAATCCAAGTGAAAATGGTAGATTACCTGGATGCAAATAACATTCTGAGGGAGAGCCAACATAGATTTAGGAGAGGTAGATCCTGTTTAACAAATCTACTTGAGTTCTTTGAGGAAGCTACAAGTGAAATTGATTACAAAAAGGCCTACGATGTGATCTTACATGTCCAGACGGCCTTTGATGTTGTCCCCCACAAACGGCTCTTGCTTAAGCTCAAAGCTGCTGGGATTTTAGAAACTGTAGCAGCTTGGATCGAAAACTGGTTAACTGACAGGAAGCAGCGAGTAGTTATTAGTGGCACAATGTCACAGTGGGCCTGCGTTCATAGTGGGGTACCGCAGGGTTCAATTTTAGGACCACTATTGTTCCTAATTTACATTAATGATATTGACACCAATACGTAAACTGGTTAAATTTGCAGATGACACCAAGGTGGGTGGTGTAGCAGATACTGATCTAGCAGCAGAGAGGCTACAATAGGATCTGGATTTAATTAGCGACTGGGCTGATACTTGGCAGATGAATTTTAACATAGACAAATGTAAGCTAATCCTTGCAGGGAGCAGAAATATAAAGTACAGATATTTTATGGGTTCCACTGAAATAAAGGTAGCTGATTATGAGAAAGACCTCAGTGTGTATGTTGATGCTTCCATGTCCCACTCTCACCAGTGTGGGGAAGCAATAAAAATTTTTTTTTTACATTTCTTATGTTCTTATTTCGCGTGATGTGTTGGCCATTACTGCTCGAAACTTCATTCACCTGAAAACCAAAAATCACCTGACATCTCATTTTCAGCTTCCCTTTTCACTTCTTTCTCCTCAAACATCTGTTGGAGAACTAAAGAGCACAAAATAGATTCATAATTGAGAAATATCTGAGTCGTTAAAGCAATAAGACCCAAGAGGCCCCGAAGAACTGTGACGACAATCCCCACTAAAGGAGCATAATGGCCAGTACTGAAAACCCTTTGGCTGTGACTACATCTGTGATATTCTGCCATTTCGATTATGTTATTGCTTTTATAAAAAGGTTATTACGTATTTTAAACTATATTAGGGGCATATTTTTCTATAAAAATATTTTAATGAGTAGTTTTATTACATCCCATCCTTCTGCAAAACTGTCCCTGAGCAGGACAAATAGGAAGCGGTTGCTAAGCAACAGAAAACAGTCCTCTGAGGAGCTGACTGAGGCAGGCCAACCGGAGACACGCGAGCCGGCTGTCAGCAAGCGCTGTATTGAAATTAATAAAAGGTGAAATTAATGAAGGCATGCAAGTGAAATCTCAAGTCACATTATATTACTGCTCCAAATCCATCGTTTTCTTGAATTCTGTGGTAAAAGACGAAGTTCTCTGTTGAAAAGGAGAAGAAGAACAACCATTACTCTCAAAGCCGAGGGGGTATCCACCTTTCATGTTCCTGAAAATTGTTAATTGTTTTCTTTCCTCTAAATTTGGCCTCTAGTTGCTCTGCAATGAGCACTTGCATTTGTACTCACTCAGCAACATCATTTCCTCAAAAAGACATATAAAATCATTTTCTAGTGGAGAAGGGCATTTATATTTGTTTGCTTTTTTGTTTGCTATGATTTCGCCATATTTGTCTTTAGTTTTTGTCATGATATTTTTGTGTTGTCAATATATAGACCACTAGATAGTCCAACGAAACAGGCAGTGAAGTGATCTGTTCTGAATTTTTTTAAAAATGACACGTTAAGACAGTGCGGACATGTGATAAATTGGGGTCAGAAAATGAAGCATTTAGGCATTTCAAGATCTCCCAAGATGCTAAAATAAAACTTCTTCAAGACTCTGCAGAGACCCATTTTTAGAGCTTCCTGTGAGATTTTCTAAGCTGCTCTCTCATCTTTGAAAAAGTAAGCCAGAGGAACGAGTGTTATCGTCAAACTGCACTGATCTGGTAATGATGCCTTTACATAGGAGCTACAGTAAAGAAAAATATGGGATCTTTGTTTTCCTTTCCTCAGGGAGGGTCCAAGATCAGGTGTCACCTACTTATACACTGTTTCAGGTCATCAATTCATTAATTGGTCTTTGGCCGGCTTCTACCAATCAGAGGAGTCCAGATCTGGGTCCAGACAACCAAGCATCTGACTACATTTCCATGCCATTTTCATGAAGGCACAGGATCTAACTTTTAATAGGGTCCAACACTACCAGTGAAGCAGGTTTGCTGCCCTTACAATGTACAGTAATTGCCCCGCCCCTGGGCTGAAACACATGATGCTCAGGAGTCGTAATACATTACTGTTTGCACTTTTCCCCCCTGCAGCTCTATATACTAACTGTACCAGCTGCTACACCTTTTATTATGTTATTACGTTGCTGTCAGGGAACATTAAATTCAAAGCCAGGTTGGGACCAACATGTGCTAGTTTACTATTATTGGTGATGAATAAATGATCCCGTTTGCCCAGCGAGCCCCTTCTCCTGGTCCAAAAAGGCAGCCTCTCGTGTTTCACTAGTGCTTACTTCCAATTAGCATGGCATTGATTTAGAATTGCGGGCAGATTTCCTCAGTGCAACTACTGAAACCTCAGACTGCTGAACGCGGTGTAAGAAAATTCTCAGATGGTCACCTCAGTCCCCGTAGAAAAAAACGAAGAAACCAAGGAAGCAGGGTGGAGGAAAAACATGCACGGCCAAACTAGAGAGACGCATTCTCAGAAGATTAAATGAAAGATCACAAATTGTCTCTCCACACAATCTGCTTAGTTTCAAAACTGCCACTACAAATAAAATCAAGTCTTGTCAGAAGTACATTTGCTTGAAAAATATATGTAACATAATGCAGGAAGATCAAGGATAAACGTAACTTTTACCATAGTAGTTGAGGTTATAACCTTTTCATGTATCAAAATTATGTATTATTACATATGGTGCAAAGTGGTCCTTTGTGCTGCTAAAGTGTTGAAGGTTTCTATGCTTTTCCCCTCAGCTGTAAAATCTCATCTCCATCCTCCTGAGCCTACTGACTGGCTTGAATACATCTTTGAGCTTTCAGAAGACACGGAATGAAACAGCTGGGGGGGCTCTCACTCTCTTTGGATTATTGGGTGTTAACTCCACGCTGAAGATTCAGAGCTCAGAAAACGTTCCCACATTTCAACTGCAAATAGATTGTGGACCGATTAAATTTAGCAGTGCCCTACAACAGTTTTAGTAGGTGATATATATTTAGTATTCCTTAGGATGGCAGTCCGTAAAATTGAGCCTGCGTGCGTGGAGAAGGGGAGGTGGTCTGGGATTTGATAACCTCCCAGTTTCCCAGGAAAAATTTTGTTTGAATCGCAGGAGGCCTTGTTTCCAGCCAATCAGATATAGCTTTTAAAGCATCTGGGAAATACCCAAGGCCAATCACTCTGGCCCTTTGGAATGAAGGTAACGTGCGTTTGCGTTTGATAGGCTACTTTTAATACCATGGAGGTGCATCACCATACCTGGAGATTTTTCAGCAATCAGGCAACACTGCACCATTCAGTCAGACGTGGTGCCCAGACCTGCAGTTTGCTGGAGGAAAAGCGTTGCAGAACATCCCAGCAGTGTGCTCCTTCACTGCCGTGTAAACACTGAATTCCTCTGACCCTGCAGTCCGCAGACCTCCTGTCTCTGTGTCTGCGTCCCGGGGGGAATGTTTACACTTGGGCTGGGACATCTCTTACGGAACGGAAGAGCACTCTGCAGGGGAAGAGCACTCACACATCTTCTAAAATCTCATCTAAAGTCCATTCTGGAGCTATAAGATTAATCAAATGGCAAAAGGATTAGATGCATGGAGCCCATCACCTGCCTGATAGGAATATCGAAACAGAGACAACAGTGCTAGCTCCCATCTTTACTGCCACCTTTATGGTGTCTATGAATGATTGCACTGCTTATATTAACTTTGTCAATTATGAAATGATATTCACAAGTAATTACTGATGCTGGCAATGTTAAAGTCAATGCATTCTACGATGGACCTCTATCTATCTTTGCTCTGGTATGCTTATCTTAGCTGCTATTTGAGTATAATAAGACTTCCTCCTTGAGTATGAACTCAAATGACTTTTGATGTTGCAACCTCAAGGTCACCTGACATCCGGGATTTGGACAGTGGTGAATTTTGACTGGTCTTCTGTGCTCTTGGAAGTGATTCGGGTATAGGGTTTGTAGTGAGTCCCACGGGGTCCTAAATCAGACTCTCATTAACACATTCATTAAGTAGCCTACAGTGTCATTTGCTATTTATGAAATTCATAGGGTTCCCAGCTGAGTCAATCACAGTAATGATTCTCATTTTAAAGGTATTGCTTTCGTCAGTCCCTTAAAATGATTAAGCAAGCGAATCGTGTCCTTGATAGTGCTAACTATCAATTATATACTGAGACTGATTTTTTGATAGCAAATTATGCAAAGCAAATATGAATTAAATATTGATAATTCTGCTAACTATGGTACATGACATAGGTAGCTCTGACGTATGCCGTTTAAATGAAAATGGATATCCACAAGATCTCAATTATGCTCGCTTTATATTTAACCCATTCAGAGGAGGCGGGACCATGACATCTAATTGGATGGTCCTGCCTGCCCTAGTGGCTTTGACCCATCTCCTCTGTACAATCTGACTGGCAATCTCTCTGAACCAGTCATTTTCTGTTCTGCCCTCAGAACATTTATGTGCATGTGAAACTCCCATGACCCAGAGAAATGCCCAAACAGACACACACACACACACAGGTTTGTAATGATATCTTATTCATTTCTATGGAGTAAACTCTAATCCCAGCATGACAAACTTAACCATAAGCAACCAAACAAAAATGGAGACTTCTGGCATTTTTAGCTTTTTGATTGCATTCACAGTTCTTTGTGGGGACCTGTAAAACGGTCCCCACAATGTCAAAATGACAGGTTTTTATTACATTATGGGTGACATTTGGTCCTTACAAAGTAATATAAACATAACACACACACACACAAACACACAACATGGGGAGAACAGATGCAATAATGTCACCCACGATAAATGAGTATGTGAATTCTATCAAAATCACAGTAGTGCCCCACAGTTAATTCTGATAGCTATAGTACGTGTATGTGTGCATGCAAGTCTGTGTGAAGCCAAATTATTTCAGCCTGCCATCCATATTCTAAGCACTCATCCTGGTCAGGGTCACAGGGGGCTCTGGAGCACAAGGCTAAGGTGCACCCTGCATGAGATGTCAATCCATCACAGGAGACACCCTCAGAAAAACGTAAAGATGCTAGCCAGTCTAACTATCTGCCTTTGAGCTCTAGGAGGAATCCAGAAAACCTGGAGTAAGGTCAAGAAACATGGGTAGAGCATGCAAACTCCACACACAGGGTGAAGAGAGCTTTGAAACCCTGACACTAGCAATGTTTGGCAACAGTGCGGTCTACTGAGCTGCCAATTCAAACCATTTCAGACTCAGATAAATCTATAACAAACTAAATACTCATGCGTGTAAATCAATCTTTCATAATTACACATTGAATCTCAAATGCCAAATAAGTCAAATGCCCACTATTACAATAACATCTGCAAATAAAGAAGGAAATGAACATGGAAATAAGTAAATAAACACCATAAAAAATGTCCATCTATTTGGAAAGTAACTCAGCGGTCAACAGTTTAAAAGAGATCAGTTTAGATTCCATTCCAGAGAAAGGAGGCTATTATGGATGGGCGAAGGATAGAGCGGAGCGATATGGCCTAAAAATAAAATCTCAGATTTTTTCCCACAATAAATCCGATTTTCGATTTTAATCGATTTTCCCCTCCCCTACTCAAAATCAAATTACAGATGACAAATAAATGGTTCAAAACAAGTTTTAACTTTTTTTTTTTTTTTTTTACTTAAGTTAAAGTGCAATCTGACAAGCCAAAAAAGATGCTTGTGAGACGGCAGACCACGCCATTGTAAACACTTAGAAACTTACAAAAACTTTTAGCATGTTAATGAATCCCGGTTTTTCCACAGTATGTATGGACACCATGTCTTTTGCAAAATACATCGCGACAGCGTTTGTTATCGCTATCCAC